>CAUYRH010067702.1:0-12980 GCA_963574655.1 Perodicticus potto
TCTTCTTAAAGCCAATATTGGGGGGTTTGCTGTTCAAGCGAATGCCAAATCCTTCCAGCTCGTTTTCAATTATTTTCTTGTGTCCCAAGGGTTTCAGGACATCCAGAACAATCAGGATCAAGTTACAGGTTCGGGCCACTGAATGAACAAACAAAAAAATTTATACTGAAAATTAAGTTCTGGGCAGTGCCTGTGGCTCAAGGAGTAGGGCACCGGCCCCATACACTGGGGGTGGTGGGTTTGAACCCAGCCCTGGCCAAAAAACTGCAAAACAAAACAAAACAATGTTCAATAAAATTTTAACTAACCCAAATTATACGAACAGAGGTATTTTTTTACCCTACACTTAAGAGAGAAGGATTTTTTTATACATACATATGCACATGAAGTTCTTTTTTTTTTGGAGATAGAGCGTCAAGCTATCGCCCTGGGTAGAATGCCACAGCAACCTCCAACTCCTGGGCTCAAGCGATTCTCTTGCCTCTGCCTCCCAAGTAGCTGGGACTACAGGCGCCCGCTACAACACCTGGCTATTTTTTGGTTGCAGCCGTCATTGTCGATTGGCGGGCCCAGGCTGGATTCAAACCCACCAGCTCAGGTGTATGTGGCTGGTGCCTTAGCCGCTTGAGCCACAGGCACCGAGCCGCACATGAAGTTCTTAAGTTTACCAAAGATTTATACCAGAATTTGCAGTCACTATATATTTGCCCAAGAGCTGACATACCTTCTAGACAGAAATAAAAAAACAAGTCAGAATAAAGATACAAACCAGGAAATAACCTAACTCCCTAAAAGGGCTTAGAAAGAGGGCTTAGAAAGATTTTAAACAGACAAAAAGAATTAAGATTATCTGATTTTTTTTTTTTTTTTTTTTAGACAGAGCCTCAAGCTATTGCCCTGGGTAGAGTGCAGTGGCATCACAGCTCATAGCAACCTCCAACTCCTGAGCTCAAGCAATTCTCCTGCCTCCGCCTCTCAAGTAGCTATTTTTTGGTTGCTGCTGTCATTGTTGTTTGGCAGGCCTGGGCTGGATTCGAACCCACCAGCTCAGGTGTATGTGGCTAGCGCTTTAGGCACTTGAGCCCCAGGCGCTGAGCCTGATTTTTTGTTCTATTCTGCTTCTAAGAGACAGTGCTCTGCTTCTTGCTCTGCTGCCCAGACTGGAGTTTACAGTAGAACCATCATAGCCCAATGTAATTCAAACTCCTGGGCTCAAGCAATCCTCCTGAATAACTAAGACTAAGGCATGCATCACTATGCCCAAGTCATTTAAAAAAATTTTTTTTTTAGGGCGGCACCTGTGGCTCATCGCGGAGGGCACCAGCCCCATATACCGAAGGTGGCAGGTTCAAACCCAGCCTCGGCTGAAATGCAAAACAGAAAAATAGCTGGGCGTTGTGGCGGGCGCCTGTAGTCCCAGCTACTTGGGAGGCTGAGGCAAGAGAATCGCCTAAGCCCAGGAGTTGGAGGTTGCTGTGAGTTGTGTGATGCCACGGCACTCTACCGAGGGCGATAAAGTGAGACTCTGTCTCTACAAAAAAAAAAAAAAAATTTTTTTTAGAGATGATGTCTATCACGAATTGATCTCAAACTCCTGGCCTCAAGTGATCCTTTAGCCTTGGTCTCCCAAAGCACAGGGATTAGTCAAAATTATTGTGTGAGACTCTGTTCCTGACCTTAGCCTATTTTTAGTCAACTTTATTGAGGTATAATTTAGAAAAAGTAAATTGTACTTATGTTAAGCACATAGTTTGATGACAAATGTGTAAATCTATATAAATCACCACAGCAATCAAGACAAAGATTCACATTACTGCCAAAAATTCCTTTGTGTTCCTTTTCAATCTTCCCCTCTTCTCAACCAAAATTGATCTGCTTCTATACCATAGATAGTTTGCATTTTTCAGAATTTCATATAAACGGAATCATATCAAACGTAGCCTTTTGTGCCTAGGTTTTTTTAGAAGAATGTTTTTGATATTCAACCATGTTGTGTATGTAACAGTAATTTTTTTTTTATTAAATCATAAAGAAGTACCATCATTATCTCTTTTTTAAAGCCAAGAAGTACTCCATTTTACAGATAGCCATAATTTGTTTATCCATTCACCTGTTGATAGACATCTGGGCTGTTTTCACTTTGCAATATTATATATAAGTTTGCTATAAATATCCATGCACAAATATTTCTATGGATATGTGCTTTTACTTCTCTTAGATTAGTACCAGTGGAATTATTGTGTCATATGGAGGTATAGGCTATTAGAAATTGCTAAACAGGTCAGGTGTGGTGGCTCACACCTGTAATCCTAGCACTCTAGGAGGCCAAGGTGGGTGGATTGCTTGAGCTCAAAGGTTTGAGACCAGCCTGAACAAGAGCGAGACCCCATCTCTAAAAATAACTGGATGTTGTGGCAGGCACCTATATAGTTCCAGCTACTTGGAAGGCTGAGGCAAGAGAATCGCCTTGAGCCTAAGAGTTGGAGGTTGCTGTGAGCTATAATGCCACAGCACTCTACCCAGGGCAATAGCTTGAGACTCTATCTCAAAAAAACCCAAGAAATTGCTAAATAGTTTTCCAAGTACTTGTACAATTTTACACTCCCTTCAGCAATGTATGAGTTCCAACTGCTCCACATCCTAACACTTGGTGGTGTCATTCTTAATTTTAGCCATTCTGATGAATATAAAATGATATCTCACTATGGTCACATTTCCTTAATGACTAATGATGTTGAGCCAACTTCTCATGTGCTTACTGGTCATTCACATATCTTCTGCGTTCATTCTTGCCTGGCTTTTTCTTGTTTGTTCATTTTGGGGACAGAGTCTCACTCTGCTGCCCAGGCTAGAGTCGCATGGCATCAGTCTAGCTCACTGCAACCTCTAATTCCTGGGCTAAAGCAATCCTCCTACCTCAGTCTCCTGAATAGCTGGGACTACAGGCACCTGCCATAACACCCAGCTAACTGTTTTATTTTTAGTAAAGACAGAGTCTTACTCTTTGCTCAGGTTGGGCCTACACTCCCCAGCTCAAGTGATCCTCCTACCTCATCTGCCCAGAGTGCTAGAATTACAGGTCTGAGCCACTGCACCCACTTGCCCATTTATTTATTTATATTAAATCATAACTGTGTACATTAATGCAACCATGGGGTACAATTTGCTGGTTTTATATACCATTTGAAATACTTTTATCAAAGTGGTTAACATAGCCTTCACTGCATTTTCTTAGTGTGTTAAAACATTTATACTCTACACTTAGTAAAATTTAACATGTACCTTTGTAAAATGCACCGTAGGTGTGTTCCCACCAATTACTCTCCCTCTACTCATCCCCCGCCCCATAGTTTCCTGTTCTTCTTGGGCTATAGTTGGGTTATAGCTTTCATATAAAAACTATAAATTGGTTTCATTGTAGGGCTGCATACATTGGATACTTTTTCTTCCATTCTTTTTTGTTGTTTGTTTTTTTTGCAGTTCGGCTGAGGCTGGGTTTGAACCCACCACATTCGGCATATAGGGCCAGTGCCGTACTCGTTGAGCCAAAGGTGCCACCCTACTTTTTCTTCCATTCTTGAGATACATTGCTAAGAAGTCTATATTCCAGCTTTATCCATATAAACATGAAAGAGGTAAAGTATCCATCTTTTTTTAAGGCTGTATAAAATTCCATGGTGTATGTATACCACAATTTATTGATCCCTTCATGGGTCGATGGACACTTGGGCTTCTTCCGTGACTTAGGAATTATGAATTGGGCTGCAATAAACATTCTTTGTTATAAAGTGATTTTTGGTCTTCTGGAAATATACCTAGTAGAGGAATTGAAGGATCAAATGGCGGGTCTATTTTTATATCCCTAAGTGACCTCCAAACATCTTTGCAAAAGGAATGTATTAGTTTGCATTCCCACCAGCAGTGCAGAAGTGTTCCCTTTTCTCCATATCCACGTCAACATCTCTGGTTTTGGGATTTTGTGATGTGGTTATCATCTAACCCCTAATCTTACTGTGGTTAGATGGTATCTCAAAGTGGTTTTGATCTGCATTTCTCTGATGATTAAGGATGATAAACATTTTTTCATGTGTCTGTAGGCTGTGTGCCTGTCTTCTTCAGAGAAGTTTCTCAAGTCCCTTGCCCACCCTGAGATGGGATCCCTTATTCTTTTCTTGCTACTACAATTGCCTTCTCTGGGGATTCTGGTTATTAAAACTTTGATGGGAGACATAACCTGCAAATATCTTCTCCCATTCTGAGGGCTGTCTTCTTGCTTTACTTACTGTGTTTTTGGTTGTGCAGAAGCTTTTTAGTTTGATCAGATCCCAGTGATGTATTTTTGGTGTTGCTTCAATTATCCAGGGGGGTCTTCCTTATAAAAATATTCGCCCAGGCCAATTTCTTCAAGTGTTTTCCCTCCACTTTCTTCTAGTATTTTCACAGTTTCATGTCTTAAGTTTAAATCTTTAATCCATGGGCAACGCCTGTGGCTCAGTAGATAGGGTGCCAGCCCCATATACTAAGGGTGGCAGGTTCAAACCCAGCCACAGCCAAACTGCAACAAAAAAATAGCCAGGTGTTGTGGTAGGCCAGTAGTCCCAGCTACTCAGGAGGCTGAGGCAAGAGAATCACCTAAGCCCAGGAGTTGGAGGTTGCTGTGAGCTCTGTGACACCACAGCACTCTACCGAGGGCGCTAGAGTGAGACTGCCTCTACAAAAATAAAATAAAATAAAAATAAAGTTATATTTAATCCAGTGAGAGTCTTAGTTAATAGTGAAAGATGTGGGTCCCATTTCAGTCTCCTACACGTCGCCAGCCAGTTCAACCAGCACCATTTGTTGAATGGGGAATCTTCCCCACTGATTGTTTTTAATTGGCTTATCAAAGATTAAATAACGGTAAGTAGCTGGGTTCATCTCTTGGTTCTCCATACATCTACCTCTCTGTTTTTGTGCCAGTACCATGCAGTTTTGATCACTATCAATTTATAGTATAATCTGAGGTCTAGTAGCATGATTCCTCCTGCTTTGTTTTTATTTCTGAGCAATGTCTTGGCTATTTGAGGTTTTTTCAGATTCCATCCAAAACAAAGTATTTTTTCAAGGTCTTTAAAGTATGACAGTGGTGCTTTAATAGGGATTGCATTAAAATTGTATATTGCTTTGGGTAGTACGGACATTTTAACAATGTTGATTCTTCCCAGCCATGAGCGTGGTGTGTTTTCCCATTTGTTAACATCTTCAGCTATTTCTTTTCTTAGAGTTTCATAGATCTCTTTATAGAGATCTTTCACGTCCTTTGTTAGGTAAACTCCCAAATATTTCATCTTCTTTGGCACTATTGTAAAAGGAACAGAGTCCTGGACTGTTTTTTTCAGCTTGACTACTGTTGGTATATATAAAGGCTACAGATTTATGAGTGTTGATTTTGTAACCTGAGATGCTGTTGTATTCCTTGATCACTTCTAAGAGTCTTGTAGTAGAATCCTTGATGTTTTCTAGATATACAATCATATCATTTGCGAAGAGTGAAAGTTTGATCTCCTCTGACCCTATATGGATACCCTTGATTGCCTTTTCTTGCTGAATTGTGATAGCTAAGACTTCCATTACAATGTTGAAAAGCAGTGGAGACTATGGGCAACCTTGCCTGGTTCCTGATCTGAGTGGAAATTATTTCAATTTAACTCCATTTAATACAATATTGGCTGTGGGTTTGCTGTAGATGGCCTCTAATCAGTTTGAGAAATGTTCCTTCTATACAGATTTTCTTAAATGTTCTCATCATGAAGGGATGCTGGATATTATCAAAAGCTTTTTCTGCGTCAATTGAAAGAATCACACAGTCTTTGTTTTTTATTTTATGTGATCAATTATATTTATAGATTTATGTATATTGAACCAGCCTTGAGACTCTGGGATAAAACCAAGTTGGTCACGGTGTATAATTTGTTTGATGTGTTGCTGGATTCTGTTTGCTAGGATCTTGTTGAATATTTTTGCATCAATATTCATTAGTGACATTGGTCTATAATTTTCTTTTCTTGTTGGGTCTATTCCTGGTTTGGGGATCAAGGTGATGTTTGCTTCATAGAATGTGTTGGGTAGTATTCCTTCTTTGTCTATATTTTGGAAAATGTTAACTAATATAGGTACTAAGTTCCTCTTTAAAGGTTTGGTAGAATTCTGATGTGAAGCCATCTGGTCCTAGGCTTTTCTTTTTAGGAAGATTTTCTATAGTTGATACTGTTTCACAACTTGATGTAGGCCTGTTCGACATTTCCACTTCATTCTGACTAGGAAGGTGGCATGCTTCCAAGTATTGGTTTATTTCATTCAAATTTTAGTATTTCTGAGAATAGAGTTTCCTGTAATATTCATTAAGGATTTTTTTTTTTTTTTTGAGACAGAGCCTCTAGCTTTCACCCTGGATAGAGTGCCATGGCATCACAGCTCACAGCAACCTCCAATTCCTGGGCTCAAGCGAGTCTCTTGCCTCCACCTCCCAAGTAGCTGGGACTATAGGCGCCCGCCACAACGCCCGGCCATTTTTTGGTTGCAGCCATCATTGTTGTTTGGCAGGCCCGGGCTGGATTCGAACCCGCCAGCTCAGGTGTACGTGGCTAGCGCCTTAGCCCACTGAGCCACAGGCGCCAAGCCTCATTAAGGATTTTTTTTAATTTCTGAGGAGGCTGTTGTTATTTCATCTTTGCCATTTCTGATTGATGAAATTAGAGATTTTACTCTTTCTTTCCTGGTTAGGTTAGCCAAAGGTTTATCTATCTATTTTATTGAATTTTTCAAAAAACCAACTTTTTGATTTATTAATCTGTTGTATAATTCTTTTGTTGTCAATTTCATTTAATTCTGCTCTAATTTGGGTAATTTCTTTTCTTCTGCTGGGTTTGGGATAGGAATGTTCTTCCTTTTCCAGTTGCTTGAGATATCCCCCTAAGTTCTTCCTTCTCTTTCCATTCTCTTGAGGAAGGCTTGCAGTGCTATAAATTTCCCTCTGAGGACTGTCTTTGCAGTATCCCAGAGGTTCTGCTAATTCATGTCTTCATTATCATTTTGTTCCAAAACTTTGGTAATTTCCTTTTTTTTTTTTTAATAATTTTATTAAATCCTAATTGTGTACATTGGTGCAATCATAGGGTAATTTCCTTCTTAATCTCATCTATGACCCAGCTATCATTCAGCATAAGGTTATGTAGGTTCCATCTTTTTGTATGAGTATGCAGATTCTTGTTGTTACTGAGTTCAACGTTTATTTCATGATGGTCTGAGAAGATGCAAGGAATAGTTTCCATTCTTTTAAATTTGCTGAGGTTAGACTTATGACCTAAGATGTGATCAATTTTGGAGGATGTTCCATGGGCTCATGAAAAGAATGTGTATTCAGTTTTATTAGGATGAAATGTTCTGTAGATGTCTGTTAAGTCCAATTGTTGAAGTTTAAATCTAAGTTTAAAACTTCTTTGCTGAGTTTCTTATTGGAGGATCTATCCAACACTATCAATGTAGTGTTAAAATCTCCAACTATGGCTTGGTGCCTGTGGCTCAACGGGCTAAGGCACCAGCCACGTACACCTAAGCTGGCTGGTTTGAATCCAGCCCGGGCCCGCCAAACAACAATGAAGGCTGCAACCAAAAAATGGCCAGGCGTTGTAGTGGGCACCTGTAGTCCTAGCTACTTGGGAGGTAGAGGCAAGAGACTTGAGTCCAGAAATTGGAGGTTGCTGTGAGCTGTGATGCCACAGCACTCTATCCAGGGTGACAGCTTGAGGCTCTGTCTCAAAAAAAAAAAAAAAAAAAAATCTCCAACTATTATGGTGCTAGAGGAAATAAAGTTGTTCATGTCTGTTTAGAGTCTCTCTTATAAATTGAGGCGCATTCTAGTTAGGTGTATAAATGTTAATAATTGAAATCTCATCATGGGTGTTACCCTTAACAAATATGAAGTGACCATCCTTACCTTTCCTTACTTTTGTTGGTTTAAAGCCTATTGTGTGAATAAAATTGCAACACCTGCTTTTTTCTGATTTCCATTTGCCTGAAATTTAGATGACCATCCCTTACTCTGAGTCTATATTTCTCTTTTAAGGTAAGATGAGATTCTTGTATGCAGCAAATATCTGGCCTGAGTTTTTGTAGCCAGTCAGCCAACCTGTGCTTCTTTAGAGGACAATTTAAACCATTCGCATTAATTAAGAATTATTGATAAGCCTGGTAGAATTTTGTGTATTAAGTTTTTCCAAAGTCTGGTGGATGTTTTTAATCCTTTCACCACTGTGGAAGTTGGAATTTGATCAAAAATTTCTGAGTGAGTTTACTTTGGTGGTAGAGGATTGTGCTGGTCATTATAGAGGACAGGTCTGAGAATATCCTAGTTTATTTATGACAAATTTCTTCAACATGTGAATGTCATTAAAGTATTTAATTTCTCCATCATAAATAAAACTCAGTTTAGCTGGATACAGGATCCTGCGTTGAAAATTATTTTATTTTAGGAGATTAAAAGTCGATGACCACCCTCTTCTAGCTTGAAAGGTTTCAGCAGAGAGATCTGCAGTCATTCTAATATTCTTCCCTTTGTAGGTTATGGTTTTCTTACATCTGGCTGCTTGGAGAATTTTCTCCTTCATATTAATTTTGGCAAAGTTAATTATAATGTGCCTGGGAGATGCCTTTTTTGGGTTGAGTCATGCTGGGATTCTGAAACTTTCTGCTATCTGAACTTCAGAATCTCTTGGCATGTCTGGGAAGTTCTTTGATTATCTCATGGAGCAGAGAATCAGGGCCTTTGGAAGCCACCTCACCGCCTTCAGGAATTCCTATAAGACTAATATTAGTTTTCTTAGAATTATCCCGGAGCTTTCTGAGAGAATGATCCATTTTTGCTCTCCCCTTTCTTCCTTTTTGAGCATTTGTGAGCATTCAAAAGCTTTGTCTTCAGTGTCAGAAATCCCTTCTTCTGCCTGCTCCATTCTGTTACTGAGGGATTCTACTGTATTTCTTAGATCTTTGAGAGCTGCAGTTCTTGTCTCATTGTGTCAAAATCCTTGGTGGTTTTATGTTTGAAATCACTAAATTATTGAGACAACTTTTGAAATGCTCCTTGAATTTCTAATTCCAACTTTACCTCCATTCTATTAATCTTATTTGCAATCCAAATTCTGAATTCCATTTCTGGCATCTCAGCCATGTTTATGAATGGGATCTTTTGTTGTGTCCGCCAAGTTGTTCCTTGGGAGAGTTGATCTACTTTGATTATTCATGTTGCCGGAGTTTGTCTGCTGATTCCGCCCCATGATTATTTTACACCATTTCGCTAGATAAGCAGATATGGTGAAGTTGGGTTGGGGGCTCCTGGAGTAGGGATTCACCAGCCCTTTGCCCAAGAGCTGGGACTGGTGTCTGTACCTTTTCCCCTAGAGCTTTGCTATGGCCTGAGACACTGGGGACTTGCTTGGTGTGTTGGGGCTAAGGTAATCTGTGTTGTTTTCAGCTGGTCTCTGTCCAATCCTAGTGAATCACAACTCTGGGTTGAAGTCTCAGCTATGGAGAAATACCAGCAACTAAGTCACCCCACTCTCCATTGGCAACAACAGGAAAAGGAAAATCAAACCTTCCCACAACCACACACCCAAGGTACCACTCTGGATAATCCTAGGGTGATTGGCCCAGGTCAAGAGTTCCAAATCAATTGTCCCACTCAGCACCCAGTCTCAAGTGGGAGAGTTCAAAAGATCTCCAGCAACTAGACGGCAGAGGTCTGCTGGCAGCTCAACTATGACTCACTCTGGTGCTCTGTGGAGTCAGAAGGACCCACCCAGCAAATGAATTAGTCTGGGAATGTTAATGCCTCCTTCTCCACCTTACACCTCTGTCACACCCAGTCACTGGTAACCCTGCAGGGCTGTGACCCAGTTCCCTCCAATGAGCAGATGCTCTAGGGATTTGCACCTGCCTGAGTTACAGGGAGATCTAGGTCTCCTCAGCCAGACCGCCGCACTCTGCCACCAGCCAGCAAGGGGAGCTGAAGCCTGACAACCTCGTGTGCTTAATGGAAGTTGGGGTAATTCAGTCAGTTCCAGCTCCACCCCAGATTGATGTTGCTGCCACTTATATTCTCACAGAATTAGCATTTCTGTCCCGGCTATATTCCCCTGCAGGCCTGCCCATTTTTTAATTGAGTTATCTGTCTCATTATTGAACTGTAAGAGTTCTTTATATGTTCTAGAAGCAAGTCCTTTGTCACATATATATATATTACTAATATTTTCTTCCAGTCTGTAACTTATTTATTTTCTTTATTTTTACTGTATCTTTCAAAGGGCAAATTTTTAATTCTGATATGTAATTTATCAATTGTTTCTTTGGTGATTCATAATTTTAGTGTCTCATCAAAGAAATCATTGCCTACCCCATGGTGGCAAATATTTTCCATCTGGTTGGTATTTAGTCAGACTCTATGGAATAATACTTAATCAAAGACTCTTAAAGTTTTTGTACTTGTTTTAATACCAATTTCTTTTTCTGATTAAAAAACTATACATGCGGGGCGGCGCCTATGGTTCATCGAGTAGGGCGCTGGCCCCATATACCGAAGGTGGCAGGTTCAAACCTGGCCTCGCCGAAGTGCAGAAACAGAAAAACAGCCAGCGTTGTAGCGGGCGCCTGTAGTCCCAGCTACTTGGGAGACTGAGGTAAGAGAATGGCCTAAGCCTGGGAGTTGGAGGTTGCTGTGAGCTGTGTGACACCACGGCACTCTACCGAGGGTGATAAAGTAAGACTCTGTCTCTACAAAAAAAAAAAACTATACATGCTCGGGCTGCGGCTGTGGCTCAGTGAGTAGGGCGCTGGTCCCATATTCCTAGAGGTCGTGGGTTCAAACCCAGCCCCGGGCAAAAACTGCCAAAAAAAAAAAAACTACACATGTTCACTGCAAAAATTTAAATATTAAAAAAATAATAGTTAGGGTGACTATGTAATTTATCATCCAAAGAAAGTGACTTCTGAGAATGAAAAAAGGGCAACATTAGCATTACTCTGGGAAAATAGACATAATCTTAAAGTCCACAGAGTTAAAGGCTTCTTCCAACAGGCCAAAGCGGAGGTGAAAATATCTATACTAGTATTCTCTGCATTATATTACTCCCTTTTATGCTTACAGAAGATCAAAGGCCACAGAAGAATAAGCAGCCCTTTGGGAGAAAGCTGTTTATTTAATATGTCCAATTTAGAACTCTTAGACCTTTTTTCTTTTGTTTTGTTTTTTTTTTGAGACAGAGCCTCAGGCTGTCGCCCTGGGTAGACTGCTGTGGTGTCACAGCTCACAGCAACCTCCAACTCCTGGGCTTAAGTGATTCTCTTGCCTCAGCCTCCCAAGTAGCTAGGAATACAGGTGCCTGCCACAACGTCTGGCTATTTTTTGGTTGTAAATGTCAGTATTGTTCAGCAGGCCTGGGCTGGATTCAAACCTGCCAGCTCTAGTGTATGTGGCTGGTGCCTTATCCGCTTGAGCTACAGACACCAATCCTCCTTTTTCTTCTTTAAACCAGTATTATGCACCTGTGCCTCAAAGGAGTAGGGCACCAGCCCCATATGCTGGAGGTGGTGGGTTCAAACCCTGGCCAAAAAAAAAAAAAACCAAACACACAATAAAATAAATAAATAAATAAAATAAACCAATATTATAATTCAAACATCCTGATTAAATATTCATCCTATTCTAACACAAGCCTTGAAGATAACCTGAAAGCAAACAGGATATCCTAAACAGACAAGGCATGAAATAAAATACTAAAGCTGAAAAAGAATGATGAAACAAAGTTGCAAATGGAGATTTTTTTTTTGAGACAGAGCCTCCAGCTGTCACCCTGGATAGAGTGCTATGGCATTACAGCTCACAGCAAACCCCAATTCCTGGGCTCAAGCAAGTCTCTTGCCTCCACCTCCCAAGTAGCTGGGACTACAGGCGCCCACCACAACGCCTGGCCATTTTTTGGTTGTAGCCATCATTGTTTGGCGGGCCGAGCTGGATTTGAACCAACCAGCTCAGGCGTACGTGGCTGGCGCCTTAGCCCATTGAGCCACAGGCGCCGAGCCTGGAGATGTGCTTCTGCTGGGCAACTGAATCTTTTCCTCAAGAGACCCAAGATACAAGGAAGAAAGGCCACTAATACCAGACCAGAGGAGCACAACAGTGGAACAATGAACTTAAAAGGAGGAAACTTGAAATACACCCTATAAAGTAAGAGTCTGCAGACACCTGTTCTTTCCCTCTTCCAGCATAACTCCATGCAAGGGTGTGCTGGAAGTTATTTTTCTTTGGAGTTACTAACCACAGGAAAAAAACATAGTGTCAGGAACAAAACAGAGAGGCAGAAGAAAATATTTTTTGAAACTCTACCACTAGGTACGATGGCTCTCACCTGTAATCCCAGCACTCTGGGAGGCTGAGGCAGGTGGACTGCCTGAGCTCACAAGTTTGAGACCAGCAACAGTGAGACTCTGTCTCTAAAAATAGCCAGGTGTTGTGGCAGGTGGCTGCAGTCCCAGCTACTTAGCAGGCTAAGACAAGAGAATCACTTGAGCCCAAGAGTTTGGGGGTTGCTGGGAGCTGTGATGAGTGCAACATAGTGAGACTCTGTCTCAAAAAATGAAAAAAAAAGAATGAAGATTCAAGTATTGGCTTGGCGCCTGTGGCTCAACAGGCTAAGGCGTCAGCCACATACACCTGAACTGGCGGGTTCGAATCCAGCCCGACCCGCCAGACAACAATGACGGCTGCAACCAAAAAATGGCTGGGCATTGTGGCGGGTGCCTGTAGTCCCAGCTACTTGGGAGGCAGAGGCAGGAGACTCGCTTGAGCCCAGGAATTGGAGGTTGCTGTGAGTTGTGATGCCACAGCACGCTATCCAGGGTGACAGCTTGAGGCTCTGTCTCCAAAAAAAAAAAAAGATTCAAGTATTTAA
>CAUYRH010067704.1:0-11594 GCA_963574655.1 Perodicticus potto
GGCACCTGTAGTCCCAGCTACTTGGGAGGTGGAGGCAGGAGACTTGCTTGAGCCCAGGAGTTGGAGGTTGCTGTGAGCTGTGATGCCATGGCACTCTATCCAAGGTGACAGCTTGAGGCTCTGTCTCAAAAAAAATAAATAAAAAAATAATAATAAATAAATAACAGAACCTCAAAATACATGAAGAAAAAATTGACATTAAAGGAGAAACAGACATATCTCCATTCATCATGGTATTTTGAAATTCTTGCAATAGTTAATAGAACAGCTGACAAAAAATCATTAGAGGCAAAGATGATCTGAACAATGCCATAAAACATTTGACATTTTGACATTTATCAAATAATTGATATTTTTTAAAAATTATCCCAACAACTACAGAGTACATATCCTTTTATGCTTCAGGATACTATGAAACTCTCAAGTTCTTTCTGAGGGAATGGAAATAAAGGCCCATCCTGTCCCCCTGTATTTTATACACTGTATTACCTTTAGGTATAGCAGTAAGCCATTCAGTTGGAGTAAGTTTGGGGGGGGAGCAGATGAGAGGGACATTTCTAAGCTATATGAAAAGGAGAAAATGAAATGAGTCAATATATGTAAAGCCTTAATACAGTACCTGGCACTTAGCTCTATCCTAGTGTTAGATAATATGGTATGACTACCTGGTCCTGAAAGTGCTGGAGAGAAAAGGAGAGTGGACATTAAGATAACAAGGTGGAAGGGTGTCCTGTGGACTGGATAACTGGGAGAATTACTCCTCCTGTGTTGGGGGATAAAAAACGACTCCTTCCAGGGCAGCGCCTGTAGCTCAAAGGAGTAGGGTGCCGGCCCCATATGACAGAGGTGGTGGGTTCAAACCCAGCTCTGGCCAAAAACTGCAAAAAAAAAAAAAAAAAAAAAAATACTCCTTCCAGAGTGACTCCAGGCTGATAAGGAACTACAGGCAGTAGTTCCAGCTCTGTTTGCTTTCCAGAAGCTGACTGCAGGTTCCTTCTTCCCAGGAGATAACTGTGAGAAACTCCTTGGATGACAGGAATAGGCTTTTTGTTTATGTTTTTGTTTATTATAATGTTGGGGGGGTTGTTTTTTGAGACAGAGTCTCTGTCACCCTGGCTAGAGTGCAGTGACATCATTATCGGTCACAGCAATCTCAAATTCTTGGACTCAAGAGATCCTCTTGCTTCAGCCTCTTAAGTAGCTAGGACTATAGGTGACCACCACAATTCCCAGCTCATTTTTCTACTTTTAGTAGAGATGGAGTCTCACTCTTGCTCAGGCTGGTCTTGAACTCCTAAGCTCAAGCAATCCTCCTGTCTTAGCCTCAACAGAGTACTAGGATTACAGGTGTGAGCCATCACTCCGGCCTTGTTTGTCATAGTGTTTTGTTTTGTTGTGCTGCCTTGTGTGGTTGAGGTGTCAGGATTGGGGAAGAAAACTGGAGAGGCAGCTGGACAAGCCATTGAGGGAACTGCTGAAGGCTTGCTTTTCTTTTTCACACACCAGGGCATGAGCACATAGGCCTAATCCCACTCAGACTCATGATCCATTGTCATCAGGAGTAAGAAAAGAATTCTGGGCTTGTGAGGAGATGGAAGTACAGATGGGCACCCCTAACCCCAAGACACAAGATGAAGGTCCAGGCTGCTGCCCCTTCACTGCACTCCACCCCAACAGAAGTCAAAGCATAATCCATGCCTCCCACGTTTACACACATATTCTTCACCCTGAGAACAATGAGGCCTTCGGCATGGGGATTGAATATGTTGTGTTGGAACATGTTATCGGGCATAGCTGTTGTTATAGTTGAGGGAAGGGGTCAAGAATACTAGGCAGGCCAGTCCAGATGGGTAAGAATGCATGACTCTCGAAACCCCAAGCATCCTGGGTGGACAACACATCTATTCTTTTGGATATGTAAGGTCCTGAGGGAAAAAAAGAGGTAGCCTTCCTCAGGGAAATCACTGTGCCCTGGAGAAAGGAGGTCTCTCCTAGTCCCTCTGATTAGACCTGAAGTCCTATAAGTACTCTTGTTTCTCTGTACAAATGCCTCTAATTCCACAAAACGTGTGCCCATTGCCAACCAATGCCCAAACTACATCTGGTCAGTGTCATGATGGAAGGAAAAAAGAACACTATTACCAAGGTGTCTGGGAGGACCACTACAGGGCAACAGGAGTACCGGAGCATCTGGCCCATTTTCCAGATGGAGATCAGCACAGCCACAAGGATCAGCATGAAGCCAACAAATGCAAATAGGGCCAGCGCCAGGGGAAGAGCCTCTTCTGGAAACAAAAAGATAACACCTTAGGAAACAATGGGGAAGACAAAATCTCTAAATTGGGCCTCCTCCGGTTTCCTGGAGTTGGCTCTGCACATTAGCCAAAAAGGCAGATATCAACATTCTAAGCTTTGATATTCACCCTAGTGACTAAAATTACCACCAATAAAACCATTTCTTTGTCTTTTTTTTTTTTTCTGAAACAGAGTCTCACTCTGTTGTTCAGGCTAGAGTCCATGGCATCAGCCTAGCTCATAGCAACCTCAAACTCCCAAACCCCTGGCTCAAGTAATCCTCCCACCTCAGCCTCAGGAGTAGCTGGGACTATAGATGTCCATATCAATGTCCTAATTGATAATTAGCTAATTTTTTCTATTTTTAGTAGAGATGGGGGTCTCACCTTGCTCAGGATGATCTCTCACTCCTGAGCTCAAGGAATTCTCCCAGCCTCTGCCTCTCAGAGTGCCAGGATTATAGCGACCATGTGGAATCTCTTTTTTTTTTAAACGATTTTTCTAGAATCAAGATTAAGGCATGGTTTCCTGAAAGCTCCAGGATTAAAAGGATTACAATCTTTTTCTGGGTAAGGGAAAAGGAGGAGTTTCATATGTTAAGCCACTAGTCGTGTTAGCACATACCTTGGCACCACTGCCAGGAGGAAGGCAGTGCGCCAGGCCCCCAGCAGGAGGGGGAGGTGCTGAAAGAGAACAGCATAGAACAGAGCTGGGCAGTAACTGAAAACAAAGTGTGTTTCACAATTTGCTGTTGGCATCGATTCATATTATGGAGGAAATAGTGAGTTCAGAAAAGAGTCACGTAATAACTATGATTTATCAAGCCCCTATTATGTGTGCTAGAGCTGCTACCTTCTTCCACGCTGTGATAAGAGGCCACACACGTAGTCACTTATTTTTCATAACTTCACAACAAGTGTGAGTATCCCTGCTTTTTTTTTTTTTTTGCAGTTTTTGGCCAGGGCTGGGTTTGAACCCACCACCTCTGGTATATGGGGCCAGCACCTACTCCTTTGAGCCACAGGCGCTGCCCATATCCCTGCTTTTATAAAAAAAGGATTCTATACTCAGAATGGTTGCACAACTTACTGCAGGTCATGCAGGGAAGGCTGGTTCCAAAAACCACAGTTATTTTACCAAATAAATGTAGCAGAAAGGGCCAGACCTGAGCATTTGGAGATGCAGAAGAGAACAGGTTATTTTCTCATCTCTCTGTTCCACACAACCTTGAGAAACTCATTTAGCCTCTGAACTAGGCAGCTGTCCAGCAATGTGAAGGGTCAATCAGCCAGTGAGGCTATGGAGAAGCTGTGAACTCACACATGACTGGGGGCACTGTATGTTGTTTTACTGCTTTTGGAAAGTATTTTGGCAATATACATCAAGAAGTACACAAATGTTCACACCCTTTCACCCACTCTATGATTTTAATTCCAAAAAAAATTCCAAGGAAGGAAATAGTTATATGTATAAGTCAGTTCTTAGCAACAGCTGGACTGAAATGAAAGCATCATAACTGATTACATGTATTGGTACTTCCACATGTTGGCTTATTGTGCATTTTTTTAAAAAATGAGTAGATCCATATGTACTGACACAAAAAGACATTCACGATATACTTCTAAGTGAAGTCAAGTCAGGTACAGAACAGTAGGGACAGTATAGTGGGTGTTAAACCTACAGCCTGTGGGCCACATGAAGATTATTTGAGGACTGTTTTGCTTCTATGGTGTTGGATATCACAAAAAGTATGCAGAGACCTTTTCTTTTGCTAATCAGCTTTCATTAGTGTTTGTGTATTTAATGTGTGGCCCAAGATAGCTCT
The DNA here is from genome assembly GCA_963574655.1 of Perodicticus potto. Lineage (NCBI taxonomy): Eukaryota > Metazoa > Chordata > Mammalia > Primates > Lorisidae > Perodicticus > Perodicticus potto. The sequence continues at coordinate 4,121 of CAUYRH010067704.1, forward strand.
TCTTCTTCCAATGTGCAGAGGAAAGAAAAAAGGTTGGACACCTTGTATGTTAGTGTGCATTGATACCACACAGGAAATGACTGGAAGATTAAATGCTAAACTTGCCAAAGGAAACCTCCTGAATGGTTGGGAGAGAACAGAGCACTTACCACTTACTTTATGTAATTCTGTGTTATCTGGATTATTAAACATGCTTGACTCATATAATTTTTAAAAGTAGTATAAAATGTAGTAATTAGGAAATCTGCATGGAAAACATTATAGCTATGATATTTGTGGAAAAAATAGGCACAAGTGTACATGTGATAGGAACATAGCATGTGCCTACACTTGGGCAGTAAGGGACTGGAGGATAACATCCCTTGGAGGGCAATTTGGAAACAGTGATCAAAATTCAAATATGTATGACTTTGACCAAGCAACTCTACTTCTAGGAATTCATCCTTCAAATATATGCACACCAGCAAATGATCTGTGCCCAAGGAAATTAATTTGCACATTGGCTATAATGGCAAAATATTTGGGGGAAAAAACCTAAATGCCCATCAATATGGGACTAGTTAAATTAGTTATTATATATTCAAACAATGGAATTACTCTGTAGCTATAAATACAGCTAAAGGGATGTCTTTATCAATATGGAAAATCCTACACAATATATAAAGTAAAAAAGACAAGATCCAGAACAATGCCTAGAGCATGCTCCCATTAATTAATACATTCTCTTTTTACTTGCATATGCATTAAAAAGTCTTCGGAAGGGTATACAAGAAGAAGCTAATACCTATGGAAGAGAGTGCAGGAATTATATAGATGGGGAAGAGGAGTGAAAAAGAGAATTTCTACATGTATCTTATATTTTTGGAACCATAAAAATGTACTACGTATTCAAGATAATGATTTATCTTTTTAAAAAGACGAAAATGTTCAAAACAAAAGTGTTATATACCACTAAAACGTAGCAGTGTTTTAGTGGCAGGGTCATGGGATATAGGGACTTGTATGGTTTCTTTTCTTTTCAAAATATTCTAAACATTACAGGTTTTTATTCCATAAAATATTCAGGGGGAAAAAATAGGTCAAACAAGAAGATCCTGTAGACTTTCCAAAAGGATCCTTCCAGATAAAAGGAGCTGTGACCTTATACAGTGTCATTATACAATGTGGTACCTCCTTGTAAGATCTGCTACTCCAGCAGCCCCCTTTGATTCACAAGCAGTAACCACTTAGTAAACCAGTCTTGCGACATCTGGCCCCCAGCCTAGGAAACTTCAAGGGGGAAAGTGTTCCAGATAGCTGCTGGAACCCCACCTAGCCCCAGGGTGGACTCCTGCCTCTAGGAAATGAGAATGACACATACTTTCACCATGGGAACCCACCCAGCCTGGGGGGCAGGTCAGTGAAATCAAAGGAAAACTCCTAACCAAAGGAACCTAGCAGGCATCTGAGCATGTGTGAGGAGGGCTATCACCCATCCAGGTCTCCAGGGGACAGGGAGGCTGTCCTTACCTTGAACCTCAACACATTCTGCCTGGCTGAAGGCACTCTGCCTCCCAATGGCCTTCACGACTGCCTGGGCCTTCACACAGTATGCAGCCCCTGGCTCCATGGTTACCAGGTGCACTTGAATGCCCCCACTCCTCACCACTTTGATGTGTTCCTTTGGGAGACCAGAAAATACAGTTAGTCCCTGAGGGCAGCAGGACTAAAAAGTGCGAGAAGAGCCAGGGAGGGAAAGCTGCAGACATTTCCTTTCCGGAATACATACAGAATAATCCCTCCTATTTATGAACACATTCCTTCACTCATTCATTCATGTATTCATATTTATTAAGTACCTACTACACTGTTCTAGAGACACAGCATTGAACAAAACAAAGTCCCTGCTCCTCCCAGAGCTCCCATAGAGAAAGAAAGACAATAAATAATAAATACACATATCAGGTGGTAACAAGGGTTATGAAGGAAAAGCAAAGCAAAGAGGTAGATGAGGAGGCACTACTTTAAACAGGGTGGTTAAAAAGGGCCTCTCTGAAAGGGTAACATTTGGGCAGGGACTGAAGGTTGGAAACATGAATGAGTAAGGCCTTGGCATGGCCACTACTGCCAGGGGGTCAGTGCGAGGAGCATGGGAGCTGGCGGGCAGTACCTCCTCACTTGTCCATTTGTCCACCCATCTGTTTCCCCCATCTGTTCACCCGCCCCACCTCTGCCCCCCTCTCTGTGTTCTGTATCTAAGCCTGTGGAGGCTTGTCTGGACCCAGCCCAGATGACTCAGGGTACATGTTCTTCTCTCAGCACCGTCCCTGCCGGTTACCAAGGATGTGGAGTGGTCCATCCCAATGAATCTGAGGGAGCATGCAGGGGGCCTGACCGGTCCTCCACACCACTCCATCTGCTTGGCTGGCAGTGCCATGTCCTAACAGTGGGCCATGACCTAGCAGGAGTAAATACTGGGACTGAGTATTATTGCCTGCCCCACCTGCACTTACCACCTAATCTCCTGTTGAATGGATGGCAGGAAATGGTGCCCTGCCCACAGACACTGCTGTAAGATCAAGGGTGCCCCTCTCCTGAAAACTGTCTAATCAGAGGCCAGCTGGCTACCTGTGACCCCTGAAGCTTGGCCTGAAAATGCAAAACCCATCTATTGCTCTCCTAAGGATTTGGTCCTAGGACAACCAGGTGCCTAAACCTAGAAGTAGGGACAAAGAGAGGACACAGTGAAAGGGAGTCAGGCCTGAGAGATTTTGAATGGGTTTGGGAGGAATATTATAGGCACCTGTAGGAAGGAGTGAGGGATCAAGGCCTGGGGGAAGGCTGGGAGAGGGCCACCAGGGCCCACCAGGGGGAAGCAAGGACTCCTCGGGCACAGGTCCCTGGGTAAGGGACGCTGCACTGCAGCCTGGCCCTGTGCCTACTCCATTTATAGACCCTGTGAAGAGGGTCTCATTGTACCATATTAATCTTTATGACAAAGACTATTTTTCCTTGCTTTATTATTGTACCCTCTTATTGTACCATATTAATCTTTATGACAAAGACTATTTTTCCTTGCGCTGACTGGAGTGGGTCTCTAGGTTTTGTCACCGTATCGGCTTGAACAGAGGCTCCACAGGTTTCAGTGTTCCCTCATTCCTGCTAAAGCTCCAGCCCTCCTGCTGCTGTGGCTTATTTGGCCATTCCTTCTGAGAACTGTCCTTCTACCCACCCTAGACTACAGCAATCTTCCCACGGGCAAGGCAGCACCACATCTAGGCATTCTGCATGGCCCACTTGCTCAGGTTTATTCACAAGCTAGCTCCTGCCTCACTGCCCCTACTCCTGTACCCTGCCAAGATACACACCCTCAAGAACTTTGTACCAGCCTCATCTGCTTTTGGAATTATTCATTTGATCTAGAACACCTGACCTGCTGCCCCAAAGTGGCTAAAGAAACCAGCTGATGAGGGAGAAAAAAATGCATTGTAAAGGTGTTGTGGGTCCAATTAGGTTAGAGCTTAGGGCAAGGAAGTAGCCCCCACACTTCAGCATATCTAACCTGAAAAGGCTCCCAGCCAAGGCCTGAGAGAGACTGAGGAATTACTCTAATCTTTACACACTTTACCCAGGACTACTCACTCTCAGGACAGCCAGTGAGCATTGCAAGGGCTGGCTTCCCTCACTCACCCTCAGAAATCTGTGCCTCCTTCCCCAAGGCCTGACCCGAAGACCAAGGCAGGAAGTCTCACCTTAGTGTCAGACTCCCTCCTCCAGTAGGCCACAAGGAACTCAAACTGGGGCCCCAAGTCTTCCAACTCAATAACCAGGTGGAAGCCATCCTTGGTGACCTCCATCCATGGTGGGGTTAGGATAGCTGTTGGAAAGACAAGGGGAGAGTCAAAGCCAGTCCCAAACAGGACTGATTCCCTGGAACATGATGACAATGTCATAGATAGAAACATGCCATCCCCCCAGGGAAGGTAGAAAGCCATATCTTCACAGCACTTGGAAACATGTCCATGAATACTCTCCTGTACTCAGCAGATGCTCAGTAAATGCTTTTTGAATAATGAATGAATGGAAAAACAAACAACAAATACTTACAATTCCCCCCTTTGAAAAAAAATTCCTTTGGCTGGGCGTGGTGTTCATAATGTAATCCTAGCACTCTGGGAGGCCGAGGCAGGTGGATTACCTGAGATCACAGGTTCAAGACCAGCCTGAGCAAGAGCGAGACACTGTCTCTAAAAATAGCCAGGAGTTGTGGCAGGTGCCTATAGTCCCAGCTACTCAGGAGGCTGAAGCAAGAGACTCACTTGAGCCCCGGAGTTTGAGGTTGCTGTAAGCTAAGACACCATGGCACTCTACCCAGGGCAACAAAGTGAGACTCTGTCTCAAAAAAAAATTAAAAAATCCCTTAATTATAATAAAGTCCTCTGTTCCTTCTCCCAGAGGCACATAAGAAAAGTAATTAAATACTCAAGTAAACATTATCTCTTTCCCTTTTAAAAGTTTATGATCCATTCCCCTCCCCTCCACCACTTTTTTCTTCTTTTTAAATTTTTTTTTCAAATTAATATGAGGGTGCAATTTTTAGTTTACATTATTCTCACTTCCAGGGTAAAGTTCCATTTGAAGAAGAGCCTCTCACCCAGGGGGCATATTATACACCCTCACATCAGTCCCCCTCCCACTTCCCTCTACCACTGAACTATACTATATTAGTGTTTTATTGTTCTTATGAGCATGTAATTGTTTATATATTTATTTCATATTAGTATGGAGTACATTATATATTTATTTTTCCATTCTTCTGATACTTTACTAAAAATGTATTTCAATTCCATCCAGGTAAATGTAAAAGATATAAAGTATCCATCTTTTTTAATGGCTGAATAGTATTCCATGATATACATATACCATGGTTTATTGATCCATTCATAGGTTGATGGGCACTTTAAATTGTTTCCATGACTTGGCAATTACCAATTGAGCCACAGTAAACATTCTGGTGCAAATTTCTTTGTGGTAAAATGAGTTTTGTTCTTCTGGGTAGATACCTAGTAATAGGATTGTAGGATCAAATGGAAGGTCTACTTTTAGATCTTTGAGGATTCTCCATACTTCTCTCCAAAAGGCTCTATTATTTTGCAATCCCACCAGCAAGTGTAGAAGTGTTCCCTTCTCTCCACATCCATGCCGGCACCGGATGTTTTGGGACTTTGTGATGTGGGCTAATCTTGCTGGGGTTAGGTGATATCTCAGAGTGGTTTTGATTTGCATTTTTCTGATGACTAAAGACGATGAGCATTTTTTATGTGTTTCTTGGCCCTTTGTCTATCATCCTCAGAGAAGTTTCTGTTCAAATCTCTTGCCCACTTACAGAGAGGATTGTTTGCTCTTTTCTTATTGTTTAAGTGTTTAATTTCAGTGCCCTGTAGATTCTAGTTATCAGGCCTTTGTCATATTCATAACATGCAAAAATATTCTCCCATTCCAAAGGCTGTCTGTTTGCTTGTCTGTGGTACTCTTAGCTGTGCAAAAGCTTTTTAGCTTGAACAAATCGTAGTTATTTATTTTTAGTGTTGCTGCAATTGCTGGGGGTGGGGGGTCTTCTTCATTGTTTTTTTCCAGGCCATAATCTTCAAGAGTTTTCCCCACATTCTCTTCTTGAATTCTTTTCCCCATTGCATGTTTTTGTTAGACTTATGGAAGATTAAATGATGATACGTGGCTGGGTTCATCTCTAGATTCTCTATCCTATTCCATAGATCTATGTCTCTGTTTTTGTGCCAGTACTATGCTGTTTTGATCACTGCAGTCTTATAGTATATCCTGAAATCTGGCAACATGATGCCTCCAGATTTATTTTTATTTCTAAGAACTGTATTTGTTCTTCAGAGCTTTTTCTGGTTCCATGTAATTGAAGTACTATTTTTCCCAAGTTCTTTAAAGTGACATTGGTGCTTTTATGGGGATTACATTAAATCTATAGATTGCTTTGGGTAATATGGACATTTTAACAATGTTTATTCTTCCCAGCCATAAGCATGGTATGTTCCTCCATTTGTTGACATCTTCGGCTATTTCTTTTTTCAAAGTTTCAGAATTCTCTTCATAGATATCTTTCATGTCTTTTATTAGATGTATTCCCAGATATTTCATCTTCATTGGTGCTATTATAAAAGGAATAGAGTCTTTGATTTTATTCTCAGCTTGATGATTGTTGGCATATACAAAGGCCACTGATTTATGGGTACTGATTTTGTATCCCAAGACACTGCTATATTCCTTGATCACTTCTAAGAGCTTTGTAGTTTACTCCCTAGGGTTTTCCAGATATAAGAGCATGTCATCTGTGAAGAGAGTTTGATGTCCTCTGCCTCCTTTTGTATTCCTTGGATCTCCTTCTCGTGCCTGATTGCAAAGGCTAGGACTTCAACACTATGTTAAATAGCAGTGGAAACAGTAGGCATCCTTTTCTGGTTCCAGATTTGAGTGGAAATCCTGTCAGTGTTACTCCATTCAATATGATATTGGCTGTGGGTTTGCTGTATAGGCCTCTATCAGCTTAAGGAATGTTCCATCTAACCCTATTGAGTGTTTTTATCATGAGAAGATGCTAAATATTTTTAAAAGCCTTTTCTGCATCAACTGAAAGAATCATATGGTCTTTGTTTTTGATTCTATTTATATGGTGCATTATATTTATAGATTTGCATATGTTGAACCTACCTTGTGTCTCTGGGATAAAACCCAGTTGATCATGGTGTATAACCTTTTTAATGTGTCATTGTATTCTGTTTGCTAATATCTTGTTGAATATTTTTGCATCGATACTCATTAATGATATTGGTCTATAGTTTTTTGTTGTTGTTGTTCAGTCCTTTCCTGCTTTGGCGATCAGGTTGGATTTTTGCCTCATAGATGTGATGTCTTTCTCTATATTTTAGAAAAGTTTATACATTATGGGAAATACTTTCTCTCTGAAGGTTTGATAGAATTTTGGTGTGAAACCATCTGGTCCAGGGCTTTTCTTCTTTGCGAGATTTTGTATAATTGATGCTATTTCAGTACTTCACATTGGTCTAGTTAAGATTTCTAAATCTTGGGGGGAGGAGCCAAGATGGCGGTCTGTAGCCAGCTTTCTGCAGACACTCCCATTCAGAAGGAGAGTTAAAGGACAGAAATTTAGCAGGAAAGCCAACGGTTTGGAACTGAGCCAAAAGAGAAGGTCAAAGAACGCACATCATCCCTGCTGGAGCAACCTGCAACCCCAAGGATACAAATAAAAGGTACAGAGCACATCACCAAGTGGATGGGAGTCCACTGAGAGCGGCTGGCACTATATGCCATACCTCCATACAAACAAGGAGCAGAGTTCAGATGTCCTCCCACTCTACCCCATGGGAGAGACCCTCTAAAAACTGGACCTCCTTCCCCTACTAGGGTGCCATGGTACTCTCCTGCCAAGCATAAAACTGTACAAAAA
>CAUYRH010067706.1:0-17145 GCA_963574655.1 Perodicticus potto
TTTCAGATTGTATATGAAACCAGCACATTGTACCCTTTGATTGCACTAATGTACACAGCTATGATTTAATAAAAATAAAATAATAATAATTATAGTACAGGAAGAGTGTGAGTAGCATAAAATAGATGTGAGCAGCATAAAATAGAATTTAAGAAAAAAACAAAATAAGGGTATATGATGAGGTTATATTGTTTGCCTTTGTAGAATAACATCCAAGTAGTGGTGATGTCCTTTTTAGGTAAAGTCCAAGTTGTAGTTGAATCCTTCACTCAGAAAGAGCCATATGCCCTTAAATTGTCCCTTTTAGGTGAGAGCTTACCCCTCCCTTATCCACTCTCCCCCTGCTCCTCCAGCCCCCACTTGAATGTAATTGTGTTTTCCTCTCACGTGGGCATGTAGTTGTTCATCTACATCACTCATGGATTGATGGGCATTTGGGTTAAGTACACATCTCTGTAATTGTGAATTGAGCTCTGATAAACATTCTATTGCAAATGTCCTTATGGTAAAATGAGTTTTTTTCTTCTGGGTATATTCCTAGTAATGGGATTGTGGGATTAAATTAAAGATTTACTTTTCAATCTTTGAGTATTCTCCATACTTCTTTCCAAGAAGAACGGAAGTTTGCATTTCCACCAACAGTATAAAAGTGTTCAGTTCTCTCTGTACCCACACCAGCATCTGTAGTTTTGGGACTACGTGATGTGTGCTATTCTCACTGAAGTTAGGTAATATCTCAAGGTGTTTTTGATATTCATTTTCCTGACATTTAGCAACAATGAGCATTTATTTTTGTGTTTATTGTTTATTTATCTGTCCTCCCAGGAAAAGATTCTGTTTATGTCTTACTCAATGATTAACGGGGTTGTTTGCTCTTTTCTTGTTCATTTGCTGGAGTTTTTTGTAGATTCTGGTTATCAGCCCCTTGTCAGATTTGTAACATGTAAATATTATTATATATATTATTATATTATATTATTATATTATTATTATATTATTATTATAAACCTTTTATTCTGAAGGTTTTCTAATTCGTTGTTGATTATGTTCGTGAGATACTTTACTAAGAAGAATATTTTCCAGCTCCATCCATGGAAACATAAAAGAGGCAAAGTCTCCATCTTCTTTTAATGCTGCATACTACTCAATTGTATACTTATACCATAATTTATTAATCCATTCATGGGTCAATGGGCACTGGGCTTCTTCCATGACTTGGCAATTATGAATTGAGCTGCAATGAACAATCTGGTGCAAATATCTTTGTTGCCAAATGATTTTTGGTCTTGTGGATATACACCTAGAAGAGTAATTGCAGGATCAAATGGCAGGTCAACATTAAGATCCCTGAGTGTTCTGCAAATTTCCTTCCAAAAGGAACGTACTTGTTGGCATTCCCACCAACAGTGCAAAAGTGTTCCCTTTTCACCACATCCATGCCAACATCTGTAATTTTAGGATTTTGTGATGTGAGCCACTCTTACTGGAGTTAGATAGTATCTCAGAGTGGTTTTGGTTTGCATTTGTCTAATGATTAAAGATGATGAGCATTTTTTCATGTGTCTGTAGACTGTGCGCCTGTCTTCCTCAGAGAAGCTTCTGTTCATGTCTCTTTCCCACAATGAAATGGGATCACTTGCTGTTTTCTTAGTAATAAGTTTGAGTTCTTTGTGGATTCTAGTTATTAGACCTTTGTTGGAAATATAACTTGCAAAAATCCTCTCCCATTTTTAAATTTCCTACCTAAATACAACAGAACAGTGCATGCTACAATATACAGATCTTACCAAATTTCATTAATAATTTATAAGAGAAAATTGAATACTTAAGTTTTGAGGAGGATCATGTACATAGGATCAAATGAAAAGTATATGTAAAACATTTAAAATAGTGCCTGCACTTATAAACACTCTATACACTCTATATAATGCAGTGGCTATTAGCATGAGTGAGGTACACCTAGAAACAGTCATGTTGTGAAATAAATGTTTTCCTTTTTTGGTTCTTTTATTTAGTTAGATCGTATTTGGAAAGTCAGATCTCAAGTGAAAATATGAACATTTTATAAATTGAAAACATAATTATGTAATTAAAATAATATAATTTTGTCATCTAATTATAATAATTCCTTAATTTATATGCTTCAAGCATATATGTACCACCGTAATTTTATAATTTACTTTATACTTTAGGATTTCTGAAATTTATTTCACACGTACAATGACCCTGTTATTTATTTCATAGCAACAACAGTCCTTGTTAGATGGGCAAGGAAAATCCTGTTGTTGCTTGTTTTTATAGAATTGAAGTCTACAGGATTTTATAGGGTTGAATATTAGAGACCTTAAGTGAGTTTTCCAGGCATGCACAGTTCTTTCTGTCATTTAAGACCCAGCTGAGAAAGAGCCCTATTTCCCCATGACAAGCTTAGTGATATTTCTACCACCTTTGTCTCCCAGAGGTCTTTAGTTTTTGTCTGTTTGTTTTGTTTATAAGTGAAAAATCACAATGGTACAATTAAAAGAATTTTCAGGGCAAATAGACCTGATATTGAATGCTGTCTCTGCTACTAGAATAATAATTATGATCATTTATTAAGTATCCTTTATTTGTCAGACAAGTCATAAAAATTTTAGTTAATTTTTAGAACAATTCTACTATGTGAATGCTGACGCTACTCCCATTTTATAGATGAGGGAACTCATAAATTTGTTAATAGACTAATTTAGTAAAAATGACAGAGCCAGGGTGGTCTAGATCACAAGCTGGTGCTGCTTGCACTCTCTCACGGTGATTCCTGTCAAACTTCACGCGAATGTTCATACGATGCAATTTACCTCATTGAACTTTAGCTTTTTCAGTTACATAGTAATGATACTACCACCTAGCATGGTTGCTGAGAGAGTTAAGTAAAAGTATGTCCACAGTCCAAAGAACTTATTACAAAACCCATGAAGAGTAGAAATTTGAAAACACCTGTTGCTCTATCATTGTCTTTGGTGGTAATCACATTATTTGAATTAATTTGAATCATTTGAATAAGCCATTTAATGCTTTCAAAAAGTCTTACATTTGGCTAAATTTTGCAGTGACTAGCAAGTATTCATTTTATACTGCAGTAGTAACAGATGAAAATATTTTGATTTTTAATATCAATTGTGAGAAAAATTGATGTGGAATGCAAGTTCTTAATTCTTTATTTTCCTTAAGAAACTCATTAGGTATAACCTTACCTATGTAAGAGCCGAGTACTTTCAGAAGATATACACACAAACAACCATTTTCTTCACTAAATTTTAATAATATGCATGTACTTGGCAAATTGTTGTTAAGCTTGTAGCTCTTATTTCTTTGTCGAATACTGTGGAACTGTAGAATCAGATCTGTTTCTAGGTCTACACACATATGTTGATTTGATAAATTATAAGCACCAAAGAAAAACTTATGGAGTTTTACAGATCCACATAAGTCTCACATGCATCATTTCGGTCTTTGTGAAACTGAATAAAATGTTCAATTTTAAATAAGAAGAATTTTAGAAGTGTTTGGGCATTTGATTATTTTTCAATTGCATATCAATAAATTTTAATTAGGCCACTTCATACATGATTCAATGCTCCATAAAAGATCACGGACCTCTTTAAATCTTTCAAAATTTGTTACTTATATTTTTCCACTTGCAAGAGCAAAATTTGGCCTGTTTCGATTAGTACTGACATTTTGCCAATTAATATTCATTGCTAACTGTGAGCAAATATGTTAAATAGGCTGAAGGCAAAGTTAAGCATTCAAACCCAGTTTCTGAAGCAGGCTTAGGAAAATACTATGATTCCCTCTCCCCAAATTGCTGCACTGTTTACATATAAGAATGCCCAATGGGTACTTGAAAAGGACATATGTTGTGTATCATATTCAGCTAAAAACCATGAATTGCACTCTGTCCTCTGACATACATCATGGAAATTCAGAGCCAATAAGAATTTCTCAGATGAGCTAATCCAGTAATTTTATTTTGCAGATGAAGAATCTGAGAAACAGAAGGCAAATTAGAGTCACAGAGCTAAGTAAGCTATAACTTGCAAGTAGAAATGTGGGTGGTTTTAGGTTTTCAAGTCTATGTTATTTCTCAAGCACCACATTATTTTACTTTTTGTATCAAAACAACTAATTACCTCTTATATCTGATACAATTATATAGACCATGCCACCTGAAGACATTAGAATATGCGTTTTGAGAATTTACCTCTTCAATGAAAAGGAAGAGGTTAGCAGAATGGATAAAATAGCATGAGTCAGCTATCATTTGTCTAGAAGAGATCTACGTTAGTGTATACAGATTTCTCAAGCATACATAGATTCCAGTGTAGACCATAGGCCACAAATCTCAATAAATTTCAAATGATTGAAATCAATCAGTCTTCTTTAATCATAATAGAATGATAGCAAAAATCAATAGCAGAGGAAACACCAGAAAATTCACAACTACATAATAATTCCACAGACCTCACACTTGTAAATAACCAATTGGTCAATGGAGAAATAGGAATGTTAGAAAATACTTTGAGATGAATGAAAATGAAAACATGAGCAAAACTGTACTCAGAAGGAAATCTAGTTGTAAAAGCCTACAAAGAAGAAAAGAAAATCTTTAATTGAGAGAATAACTTGTTACCTGAAGGAACTTAGGTAAGTAGACAAAATTAAACCTGGAGTCAGCAAAAGGAGGAAGGACCACAATGGAGAGACACAAAATAGGGAGAAAAGAAATAAACCAAGAATTGCTTCTTTGAATAATCAATAAAATTGACACAACTAAAGCTAGATTAACTAAAACAAAAACACAGAAGACTCAAATAATTAAAGTGCAAAATTAAAGTGAGATATTGCTAACAATTTTATAGAAATAAAAAGAAAGACTATAAGAGAGTAATGCGAGCAATTTTATGCCAACAAATTAGGTAACCCATATGAAATGGACAATATCTTAATAATTCACAAACCACAAAAATTGACTCTAGAAGAAACAGAAAATCTGAACAGATCCATGACAAGCATAGATATTGAGTCAATACTCATAAACCTCCCAATACGGATAAACCATGTCCCGATGGCTTCAATTGCCAATTCTACTAATCATTTAAAGAAGAATGAATACTATCCCTTCTCAAACCCTTCCAAAAATCGGAAGAGGAGGTAACACTCCTCTTCATCCTATGAAGAGTCACCCTGATACAAACGCCCAACAAAGGTATCCTAAGCAAATTGTAGATCAATATCTGTTACAAGTATAGGTACAAAAATTCTTCATCAAAATACTATTGAGCTCAATCCAACAGTATATTAAAAAAATTATACATTACAACCAATGGGATTTCTCTCAAAATACAAGGGCTTACTCAATGTAACACATATAAATCGGGTGAAGAAAACAACACTCATCTCAATAGATGGAAAAGCAGTTGAGAGAATTCAGCATCCTTTCATGATATAAAAACATTTAGCAACTAGAAAATACAAGAAAATTTTCTTAACCTGATACAGGCTATTAATGACAAATTCAGAGCTAACATCACATTCATTGATGAAAAACTGTTAAGTTTTCTCCTTAAAATTGGGAACAAGACTGAATACCCGCTTTTGCCACTCCTATTCAACAGTTTACTGGAAGTTCAGTTTGGTTTTCAAAGCTGTGTTCCTTCGATCTGTCCCATACATAGAGGCTGTTCACAGATTAATGTGGAATTTGATCAGCGCCTTATCTTGCAATTCTGTTCTCATGGCTTTTTGATATACTGCTTTAGCTCTGTTCTGTGCAAGCTTGAGCCTGATGCTTTAATTTGTTTCCATGTATAGAATGAAGGAATCCCCTTCTCCCGTTCTCAGTTCTATGGGAGTTTCCTCACACTAGCCCAGAAGCTAGAAAAACTTGAAGTTTTTCTTATAGTTGTATCTGCTCACACTGTTCTGTACTTCTGCATAATTCAGGTCACATTCAGGACAAAGCTATGAGAGACAAAAAGAGAAAAAAAATGAGAATATTCCCTATACCCTTTAAAACTATAGGAGCCACCTTTTCCCCTTTATATTTTTGTCTAAAGAAAGGGGTTTCTTCCAGGGTTTTAACCTCCACTTCATCTCAGCTACAGTACAGCTCTCCAGATGAGGCAACTCTCGGGGTAGGAGTCAGAGAGACAAAAAGAAAGAAAAATTAATTTGAAAAGAAGACAGTAATCTCCTTCTGTATGCTCCAACTTGCTGGGTCTTTTTAAATCTGTTCCTCTGACCGGAATGAAATGATTTGTCTTGGAGATTTTACTGCAGGTATCAGAAATGATGCAAAGATCAAATTTTAGTTAATGAAGAATATAATCTGGGAAAGCCATCTTTGTTATGAGTCATTCTTTTCATGTTTTGGCTCCTTTTTCCTATATATGTATTACTGTTACTATTTCACAGTTCTCAGGTGATTTCTTTTTGATATTATGTCTAAAACTTTTAGTTGTAATTAGTAGAAGAAATATGTTAAAGAGGGTTTACTTCTTTGCTGCCAGCCCTGTTTTCTTGACATTGTTTTCTTAGATTATTAACAAACTTTAATAATGTTTCAATAAGGGGCTTGCAGATCTTCTGTTAGATTTATTCCTAAATATTTTTGAAAACTTATTTGCTACTTTAAATTCTTTTCTAAATAACTTTTCAACTGTTAATTTCTAGTGTATAAAAAAATGTGTTATTTTTCCATATTGCTCTCATAGCATATCTGGTTAATTCTATCATAATTGTAATAATTTCTATCTAGATTCCCTTTAGGAGACAATGATACATTCCATTATGAGAGGATTTTTTCTCTCAAGTTTTCCAATTCTTATAATATTTTTCATTTTCTTATTTTGATTCACTGGCTAGGACCTTCAGTGGGGTATTTAAAAGGAACACAGACAGGAAACTTTGTTCTGCAATTAGAATTTTAAAAGAAATGTTTCAAATGTTTGACCATACATTTGATTTACTATTTGGAATATACTATTGTTCAGATTGTAGTTTACTATTTTTTTTCTAGTTCATGAGGAATGGATGTTGAGATTTAAGCTATCAGGAGTTACATGATGTGATCTTTAAAAAATTTTCATTTAATCATTTAAAAATATTTACTCATTTTAATTGACAAAATTATAGATATTGTGTACAATATAATGTTTTGAACTATGCATATGGTGTGGAATGACTATAATAACATATGCGTTACCTAATATACTTAGCAATTTTTTTTTTTTTTGCGACAGAGTTTCACTCTTATGTCCTGGGTAGAGTGCCATGGCATCATCAGAGTTCATAGCAACCTCAAACTCTTGGACACAAGCGATCCTCCTGTCTCAGCCTCTCAAGTAGCTGGGACTACAGGCACCTGCTGCATTGCCCAGCTAATACTTAGCAATTTTTGTTGTGTGAAAACTTGAAATCTACTCCTTGCAATTTTCAAAAAATGCAAAACACTAGGTATAGTGACCATTTTGCACAATAGGTCCATTGAACTTATTCTTTGTATATAACTGAAATGTTGTATCCTTTGACCAACATTTCTGCTCTCTCAGCCCCTAACATCTTGTAACCATTATTCTACTCTTTATTATTATGAGTTCAGATCTTTTAGATTCTACATACAGATAGACCGTGACTTATAATGGGTTGATTTCCACTATTTTGACTTTATGATGGTGGGAAATCCACATACATTCATTAGAAACTGTACTTCACGTAACATACAACAGTTCTGTTTTTAACTTTCAGTATAGTATTCAGTAAATTACATGAACTATTCAATATGTTTTTATAATAGGCTTTGTTAGATGATTTTGTCCACCTGTAAGCTAATATAAGTGTTCTGAGTACATATAAGGCAGTCTAGGCTAAGCTACGAAGTTTGGGAAGTTAGGTATATTAAATGCATTTTTAGCTTATGATATTTTCAGCTTACATTGAATTTATCATAAATCAAGGAGCATCTTGTATAAGTGAAATCATGTGCTGTTTGTCTTCCTGTGTCTGGCTTATTTTGCTTAACACCTCTTCCAGATTCATGTAGTTGTCTTAAATGACAGGATTTCTTTCTTTTTTAAGGCTGAACAGTATTTCATTGTATATATATATATATATATATATATATACACACAACATATTGTACATATATACACATGAAGCTTCATTGTGTATATATATATATATATATATATATATATATATATATATATATATACACACAACATATTGTACATATATACACATGAAGCTTCTCTTCATGAACATAGGTTGAATATCTGGGGTATTGTGAATTGTGCTGCAATGAACATGGATGTGTCTATCTCTTCAACACACTGATTTCATCTCGTTTGGGTATATCCAGAAGAAAAATTTCTGGATCATATGGTAGTTCTAATTCAAGTTTGGAGAAATCTCCATACTGTTTTCTATAATGGTTGTACTAATTTACATTCCTGTCAACAGCATACAAGGGCGTCTTTTTCTCTCAAACTTTTTATCTTTTTATTTGTGATAATATCCATTCTACCAGGTAAGGTGGTTTGATTTTGCATTTCTATAATGATTAGTAACTTTGATCATTTTTTCATATATTTATTGGTCATTTTTATTTCTTCCTTAGAGACATGTCTATTCAGACATGAATAGAATTTGCCCATTTTTAATCAGGATGTTTTCTTGCTATTGAGTTGTTTGAGATCCTAAAATATTTTGGATATTAATTCTTAATCAGAGGTACACTTTCCAATATTTTCTTCCATTCTGTCGGTTGCACTTTAAAATTCTTGATTATTTTACTTATTGTGTAGAAGCTTTTTTTAGTTTGATGTAGCACTTTGTTCTATTTTTGATTCTTTTATCTTTTAATGTGAGAAATTATATTACGTATAGAATATAATAGAATTTTAATGGATTTTCTACTTTAAATTTCCTCTGCATTCTTAGGATAATTTTAATTTGCTGAATATTTATAGATAAATGTGCATATATATAACACAATGAACACAATAGAATCTTATTTATTACTCATAAAATAGTCCTGGCTGCCCTGCACAGTGCCATTCTGTAGGGCCTTTTTGTCTCTTTGACAGCAAAATATGAAAGAGTATGGAAGCACCCATGTGGGCAGCTTTGATGGAAGATTGGTAAGTGTACTTTTGGTCACATTTCATTGGCTAGAGCATGATCAAAAATAGACACCTAAAAAGTCTGGGGCGTGGAGTCATAGTGTGCCCAAGAAGAAAGAAAAACAGATCTTGGTATTTAACAGTCTCTTGTCGTAATGATAATCTAATTCTTTCAGCTGACAATTTTCATCCGTTTTATATTTATTTTGATTATTGGTTTATTTGGCTTCATTTCTCTATTTTGTGTTTTCTATTTACTGTTTTTCCTGAAACTGTTTTCTTCTTTTATTCTTGCTGTTTATTTTCTCTCATTACTTTGGAAGTTACATACTCTTATTCTATTCTTTTAGTTTATCACTTTAAATTACAGTACTTTATACACTTACTGGTGTTAAACATTTTTACCCTTCTTCCAGACAACATTATGACTATAGAACCCTAAACCTAACTATAGCCTTTTGAATTTAGTTATCCCTATGTTATTAATAGGTGATTATTATCCAGAATCCTTATTTTATCTCTTATTTTCACTCCCAAATTCACCATAATCATCATTCTTTTCTCTGAGAAATACTTTTAAAATATTTACCAACATTTTAAACATTTTTTTCATTCATACTTTTTTTATTTATCTCTCAGACCTTCCCCTTGGGGGCTGTTACATTCTAAAGTTTGCCTTTTAAAATTTCCTTCAAGGCCTAATTCTCGGAAGTTCACTCTTTTAAAATTTCCTTCAGTAACTCTCTGTGGTTAAAGTTCTATTTTTTATCTGTTAGGTATTACCTGTCTGTGTCTTTTTTTTTTTTATAAATATAGATGATATTTCATCCTGTATTTTATTCTTTATTTCATTGTGTGGAAAAGGCATAGCTACAAGAGAAATGTAGAGTGCTATGGTGTATTGTGCCAACATTTCTTCCTAAAGTACTCTCATCCACATTTAATTTCCAAATGTCCTGAGACAATGGAGTACAATAATTAACAGGACAAGCTTTGCCCTCGGTCATACCTATTCTGAATATTGGCTCTGCCACTTACTGTTTGTGTTAATGGGAAAGTTACTTGACCTCTGAACTTTTGTTACCTCTTCTTTAAAATACAAATAGTAGTACTAAACTTATAGATCAGCAATAAGAGGTGAAAGACATAATGTGTTCAGAATATGTCTCATAGTACTTGGCAGAAAATAATAGCTACCATTTATTGAGTGCTTATTATGATGATACCAATATATAAGGTCCTTCTATATTATGACTTAATTCACTAGAACATTAGTGAACCTACTTTACCATAATAGTAGTATAATTAAATTTTCTGAGGCCTATATGTCTGAGTTTCATTGTTTTAAATGTTCACTGTAGAAAAATGCAGGGAAAAAACAAATCCATCTTGAACACTGCCTTAAAATTGAGTATTCATCCTTAAATTCATTTGAGTGCATATGTGTATAATCTACAAAAGAACTATTCTTCAAGTTACATTTTTTGCTGTTGACTGAACTCTGTTTAAAATAGCAAGAAATGGTATCTTATTGGCATATAATAACATTCAACTACATTCTCTTTTTCTTTCTGCTGTTTTATTTAGTCATATTTTTCAGTTAAAAAAACCCAAAAACTTTCAATGTATAGGTCAGTGATTTTATATTTGTATCTATGTAGATCAAGATATAAAACATTCTTAACGTATCAGAAGGCTTTTTCACGTCTTCTCTCAGTCAAAACCCTAACGATAATGATTCATTTGTCTTCTAATGATAATCATGCCTATTTTTTTAATTTAACATAAACAGGATTATACAATATCTAAGATTTATTTATGTTAGTGTGTTTATTCTTTTACATGACTGTTTAGTGTTCCATTGCATGAATATATAATTTATGTTTTTTACTTTACTTGCAGGATATTTGGGTATTTTCCAATATGAGACCATTACATTTGTTGTATTCATTACTCAATTCTAATCTGGTCAGATTCTTAGAGAACAATTTTGCCAACTCACAGAATACTCAATGCTTCATTCATCAATTATTATTTATTTCCCCATAGTTTTTCAGAGTTATTTTTATTTTCTAAGACTATCTTCCTTCTTTTCTGTGATCATCTAAATTTTAACTTATTCCAACCTCAACTGAGGTTGAAGTGATCCTATGAACTTGAGCATGGGAGGGGCCCATGACAGTATTTCTTGTGATAGCCATGTAATTACATAGTCACATAGATAATAAGGGAACAAAGGTCTTTCCTCCAGAACGTTATGACACACATGGGAAGACAGAAGACCATGCCTGTTGTTACTGTTCTACCATATGCTGCAGACATGTGATAGAGGGAAAGTGGTTTAGAAGTTAAAAATAAGGAATCACTCACAGAGGGGCTTACAAGAGTTCATAATAAAGGGTTGGAGGAACTGGGGCCTTCTGGAAAATAAAAAGAAATAATTCAAAAAAGTGAAAATGGAACAAGTGAAGTTGATACTATACAACATGTCCAGAAAATAATGAATCTACTAATGGACTGGTATAGGAAAGTAGTGAAAGAGAAAGTTGGGAGAAAATGAGGATATGTATTGGTAAGAAACTTGTAGGCCAAGTAATTAATATAAGCTTTATCACTTTGGAAGGAGAGTGATGTCAATGACTGAGGAGCAAAAGAGCAATTGGAATGATACCATATTTTTGCTTCAAGATAAATACATGATTAATAGGTAGGCTGGATTGGAGTGGATAAAGCCATGGGATAAAGAAAAAATGATAACAAAAATCTGTGCAAGAGTGTTGAAATTTTTCAAAAACCTAGTAGTATTGGCAATGAAAGAAAGAGAAGGACTTCACACACACACACACACACACACACACACACAAAAATCAAGGAAGCTTGGTAAATAACTAATGTGGGAAGACAATAGAATGAAAAAATTGATCTCGTGGAGATAGAGAGTAGGACACTCACTAAGGGTGTGCATGGGGGATGGAATGATGAGAGGTTGGTTAATGAGTACTAATATATAGTTAGAAGGAATAAGTTCTGATGTTTGATAGCAAAGTGGGGTGACTATAGTTAACAACAATGTATTGTATATTGCAAAATAGCTGCAAGAAAGGACTTGAAGTGTTCCCAACACATAAAAATGATAAATGCTTGAGGAGATGGATACCCTAAATACCCTGACTTGATCATTACATCTTCTATGCATGAAACAAAACATCACATGTACCCCATAAGTACGTAAAAATATTTTGTAAAACAGAGGAATCAAATATGACTCCCAGATATTACTGGAAGTGTGATGGAACATTAGACTAACATTGAAACTATTAGAGGAAGCATTGATCCCATAAAACAGTGAAGTCAGTGACATCATGAGCCTCAGGTAATTAGAGAAATGATACTAATAATAAAGTTATAGAGGTAGCCATGTGAATTGTCTGTTGATGATGTTAGAGCTGAAGCATTCTAAGTTCGTGAAAACAACAGTGGGGTGAGGTGGGTGGATAGAAGGAACAAGAATAATAGAAAATTAAATACTTAGGCTATACAAGCTAAGAAAGTGAAAGAAATGGGACAGGGAAAACCTTTAGGAACAAAGAGTTAACGCTGCTGTGAAGACTGCACTATTTACCGTAGTGCCTAGTTTGTGTATTGGGAAAGTGTGACTTACATGTTTTCTCATGAATTTTCATGCCATTTCTGAAAGGCATTTCCTGTATGTTTTAACAACTGCAGAACCTTCTGCACTGAGAAATTTCTGACATATTAGATCTTAGAGATGAGGTCTTCAATTCTTCAGTACTTCAACACTTTTTGATTTCTAAGCTAGTTTCATGCCCATGCTGCATTCAATTTCATTATTTTTCATGGAAAGGAGAAACATGAGCTGGAGCTGAAAAATGCATTTTGTATAATCCAATTGATTTTAAACTCTGCCATTTGATGGGTAGCGAGAATGCCCTAACAACACTGCTAGGGAGTTCTCTAATTTGTTTTTTTCCAGCTTCATGCTGCAAGCAATTTGTCACCTAAAATTCTAATAGAACTTTCTCATATTGAAATGAGAGATGGAAGCAGACTTGCAGATCATAATGGTTACAGTAGGACAGAATTTTAGCAGGAACTTACACAATTTTAAATTGATCCTACATTTGACCTTAGACAAAAGTAAGAAATGAATAACTACAAACCACTCTCAAATAAAAGAAAATATCTCATCAACAAACAATAAATATGATCTTTAAATGCCAATTTGAAAGGCCCTGGTAATGCTTCAAGGCAGATATCAGTCAACTTATAAGGTCATTGTCAAACAACAAAAAGGAATTCAATATTCAGGTATCATAAAATACATTTTAATAAAATAGGAAATTCATGGTTTTTTTTATTTATAATAAAGTAATTATACTTTACTTGAAAAGTATAGCTATAGCACACTTGAGAATCTTGAAAATATACAATGAGAAATACAAACATTTTGTTGTTTTGAATCTACAGTTAAATCTTCAGAAACTTTTGTTGGCCAATCAACACTTCATTCGCAATAATCTTTATCATTCCAAAATGAGTAAGCACTTGTGTTTTCACTGTATTCATTCTCAAGATTGAGCACTGGAATTTATATAATAATGACTTCTACTTTTGGAAGACATAGTAGTCTAGTAAACTAAAAAAAAAATGGCCTTGTAAGCAGCCAGATCTGTGTTTGGATCCTGACTCCAGCAAAAATTACAACCCGGGAAAGATATGATCTTCAGTTTTCCCTACTCTAACACAATGAAACCTACCTGCAAGTTTGTGGTGAAGATAAGAAGAGATAAAATATGCAAGTTATCTTTCATTTATTTAAAGTAACAGTTGCTTTTATTGCTGAGCTTTCAAAATTTATTAATTTTATATAATAGTGGGTACATGTTATGGCCTCAATGTTTATATCCCCCCAAAATCATTTCTTAAAACTTAATCCCCAATGTGGTAGTATCAACACATGATGCTTTTGGAATATGATTAGGTCATGTAGGAACTTCTGTTATAAATATAGTTAGTACCTTTACAAAACCAGCCCTGAAGGATATTTTTCACTCCTCCCACCATATAAACACACATAGAATGTGTGACAAAGGCTTCCATTAGGCATTAAATATGCTGGCACCTAGATTATGGAGTTCCAGAACTATGACAAATAAATTTTGGTTGTTTATAAATTACCAAGTCTAAGGTATTTTGTTGTAACATCCTGAACAGGCAGAGATGGAACATAAAACAATAGAATACAATTATTATCGTTATGCACAGATATAGATTGTAGACATGTCTCCTATGTACATGGCAAATGTGGTTCCTTCTAGAAGTTCTGAACAAAGATTGTCAGTAACACAATAGATTTTTTTTTTTTCTGTTTTGCAGTTTGGCCGAGGCTGAGTTTAAACCCGCCACCCTCAATATATGGGGCCAGCACCCCACTGACTGAACCACAGGTGCCACCCGACACAATAGATTTAGATGGAAGCAGAGCTGACCATATGATCATTCTGGGAAAGTTTACAAAACCCATGAGGATAATGATGATCAGATATTGTTAGCTCCTACTACCATAACAAACACAATAGATTGGGTAGTTTAAACAATAGAAATTTATTTTTTCACAGTCCTGAGGGCCGGGAAGTCCAAGATCAAGGTGCCTGTAGATTTGGCTTCTGGTGAGGGCTCTCTTCATGGCTTGAAGATTGTTATGGAGAAGGAGGGGAGAAAGAGAAAGGGAGAGAGCACTCACAAATGCATGCTCTTCCTCTTAAAAGGACACCAGTATGGTCAGATTGGAGTCTGACCTTTATGCCCTCATTTAGCCTTAGTTCTTTTTTTAGGCCCTATTTTTAAATGCTATCATAGTAGGGGCAGGGCCCCCACACACAAATGAGGGTGGGAGGAATGGGTGGGCCACAGAAATAATTTAGTTTATAGCAAACGCTAAGTTGAACAGGATGTTTCAGGACAATAGTGATGTTTGAAGAAAGCCATTGGGGAGATTTGGGTGACAAGGTCTGAAATTGCTGAAGTTCCTTAAATTTCTGAAAGTTGTTTGAAACATCCTGAAGTGTGTGATGTACACTAAGTAAGGTGGGTGAGGATGTGGATCTTAATACTTATTAAAATTGGGAAGTAAGATGGTGCAGTATAGCAGATAAGAGTTTGGTAGAACTGAATGACATCTTGGAGTTGAGGAGTTGATACAGATTAAAATCCTTGTAATGAATGATATTACCCAGTGACCTAATATTTAGTGAAAAAATAAGTCAGGAGTTGGATAAACCAGAGAGTCACACTCTAACACGGAAAGTATGTGAATTAACTTTC
The DNA here is from genome assembly GCA_963574655.1 of Perodicticus potto. Classification (NCBI taxonomy): domain Eukaryota; kingdom Metazoa; phylum Chordata; class Mammalia; order Primates; family Lorisidae; genus Perodicticus; species Perodicticus potto. Next base: position 15,510 of record CAUYRH010067706.1, read on the forward strand.
TAAGTGTCACTAGGGATCATATCATATGCATTTTGATTATAGGGTCATTTCCTAGTTGCAACTCTAGGGTTAATTATTTAGAATATTTGGAGATGAGACCAAAAATGTGCATTTCGACAAATTTCCCAAGTGACTTTATGCTCCTCACTGTTTGAGAAGGAGTAATTCTGGATTCAAGGTGAGAAACTATAGGGATGATAGGAAAGCTGAAAGACAATGCAAGTGAAAGATGCCTTTTAAAAAGGTGTCCTAACAGGACGTGAGGATCATGCAATCATAGGAGTTTTCAATGGAAATCCCAATTATAATAAAGTGACAAATATAGAGAATTTTTTTTAAAAAATGGGTCTTTATCATTTATTTGGGGTCTGATATACCCAGAAATAACTGCCTTACTTATATCCTCATCTTTATTCTGAATATTTAATTAATCATCAGCTCTTGATTTTCATACCAAATCTCTATGTTGTCATTCCCACGTTTGTTGCTTTAGTTGAGACCCTTAGGAACTCCTATCCAGACCACAAAAGCCTCCTTATTGCTATCCCTGACTCTAGTCTTTCTTCCCTGTCATCTATCTACTACTTTGCTGCAATAGTGGTTACTGTAGGTTGAATCGTGTCTCCCAAAAGATGTGTTCTACTTCAAATCCCCCCTACTTGTGAATGGGACCTTATCTGGAAATAGTGTCTTTGCAATATAATCAGTTAGGATGACGTAATAATTAATTGAGGTAGGCCCTATTCCAATATGACTTATGTCCTTATAAGAAGAGGGAAATTGGCACACAGAGCCAAGAGACAAGAAAGAGATGTGATGGCAGAGGCGGAATTGGAATTTGTGCTGACACAAGTCAAAGAGCATCAAGGGTTGTCTGCAGTCACCAGATGCTGGGAAGAAGCACATAACAGATTCATCCCTCGGAACCCCAAGAAGGAACCAGTGCTGTTGATTTTATTAATTTCAAAGTTTTGGTCTCCTACACTATGAGAGAATAAATTTCTGTTGTTTTAAGCCATTCTGTTGTGTTTTGTTACAGCAACACTACAAAACTAGTGTAGTAATCTTTCTAAAACTAAATTTGATGACTTTATTGCTTATCTCAAAATTATCCAATAACCTCCTATACTCTATAATATAAGCATGAACTCTTTAGAAAAATGCACAAGTTATTTTTTTTATATAATCTTATTAAATCATAATTGTGTACATTGGTGCAATCATGGGGCACAATGTGCTGACTTCATATACAATCTGAAATATTTTGGTCGTACTGTTAAACATAGCATTTATGGCATTTTCTTAATCACTATATGAAGACATTGATATTCTACATTTAATAAGTTTCACCAGTACCCTGCTAAGATGCACCATAGATGTGATCCCAACAATTGCCCTCCCTCCACCCATCCTCCCCCATCCACTCCCCTTCCTTTCCCTTTTCCCTGTATTCTTGTGCTATAATTGAGTTTTAGCCTTCATTTGAAAGCTATACATTAGCTTCATATTAGGGCTGAGTACATTGGATACTTTTTCTTCCATTCTTGAGATACTTTGCTAAGAAGAATATGTTCCAGCTCCATCCATGTAAACACAAAAGAGGTAAAGTCTCCATCTTTCTTTAAGGCTGCATAGT
>CAUYRH010067708.1:0-39854 GCA_963574655.1 Perodicticus potto
CCCCTCCCCTCCCCTCCCTTGCCCCTTTCCCCATTTCTTGTGCTATAACTGGGTTTTAACACTACGGTCCACTACTACCTTTACGGGTTGATTAGAAATTGGAGTTTATGTTGTGGGCAAAATACACGGGGAACAGAAGCATCGTTTTAGAGATGGCAAGCACTAAGATAAAAACAATGATTATCATTCTGAAATCAGTTAATCCCGCAGGATGTTTGGCTCTTCCATTTTCGTCTTCTTTCTGTATGAAGATTTGGAGTTTGAGGGAATAGAAAGTTATCTTTGGTGTCTGAAATCACCAGTCTGAACGCAGTTGATTAACCTTGGCATTTGATTCCCTCACTCCTGATGCAAAGAAATTATGATTTCCTCTAAGTGATAGGGGAAAGAGAAGACTCCAATAAAAGTTCATAAAGACCAGGAATGCCTGTGAGGCACAGAAAGTAGTGTCAACGCTGGGTGGATGTCTGTTTATGTAGCAAATTTGTCCATCTGCTCTCTGGACCTGTTTGCAAAGGGTAAGAAAGAGCAGAGAAACAACAGGATAGAAAGATGGCTCCTTGCATCCTTGTGGCTGCCTTAAAAATATGCATTATTTTTCACTATTAAACTAAACAATATAGAGACATGAAGGCTGTAGATGTCTTGATAATATCCCACTCTATGAAGGCCAGTTCTGACCCCAGAAATAAAGTTTGAGGAAAGATTGGGGGAGCTGTGATTGGAGGAGAATAAGCTGGAACAAATCCTCACTTAAGATAACTAAAGAAAAAAGGCACTCCCCACACAGGCTCTGAAGATCTCCAAATGTGCCCCACTAAAATGCTGCCATTTGGACATTTGACACATAAAGACGAATATCCATCAGCTTCAGCCAGGAGACAAACAACAACCAAAGAAGCCTGTTACAAAGGCAGTCTCATATATAAAGCACCGGTGAGTTATCTCCTATTCTTATGCTTAGATAGTTGCCATAAAAAAATGGGGTGGGATACAGGGGTTCATGGACTGGAACCATCTTTATTGGTGTGGCTTGATGACCTTTCGTGCCCAGCTGCAAGGAAGCTGTTACTCCAGGAACAGTATATATTTTGTTCATGATTTTTTGCTTTAATAATTAGGAGATAAGGTGGAATGTATTTACTGTATCTTAACCAAACTAGAGCTCTCCAAGTGGGATATGTGAAACTGTGCAATTTCAAAATGTCCATGTTAAAATTACAGAGCAAGTGATTAATGTCACCAAAACACTTAAGAAATAAGTATTAAGGCAGTAATTCTAATCATACCAGCTATCACTTTTTTGCTAATGGTTAATATTTTAATTTCAAAACTACATATATGTGAATATATATGTAAAGAAAGGGAATGTAAAAAGCATATTAAGAGGAAAATGCAGTGCTATTTTAATATCAAAGACCCATGTTGTAATTATGTTGATAGAGAAAATGCTCTTTTTTCATTAAAGAGCATTTTAATTTTTAACTTATTTTCTTTCTTTTACTCAGCCATTCAACTGATCAAAAAATAGCGAGCTGCCTTTACTTAGAAGAGGGTATTTTAGGTTTCTTTTTGGATTGCTTGTCAAACAATTGAGGGCTTCAAATATCAGAAAAGACACTTACATGTCAAATCTGCTTGTGAATGTTCTGTCATGCTAAAGTTACTGTACTATCATATATAAATCAAGATGCCTCTAGTTTATATCGATATCATAGAATATATTTGTCTAAACTTTTACTTTGAGAAAACAAAAAATCAAACATGTCTTTCATCATAGTGTTAACTTTAAAGTGGGTTTATAATCTGTGGTATATCTGTTGGATTTCAAAGCAATTCTTTATAACATTTTACAATGTGCCATTTTTGTTAAATCTGTGTAAGCACTAATAACATTGCTAGGATACTTGCCTTTTGCACGGCACTGAAAAGATCTGATTATTATGTAAGGAAAGAATGAACCAACACGTTTAACTAGGCTATTCCCAATTTCTTGGTGAGTAAATGGAGGAAGAATGAGGCGTTGATTGATGTCTCTGCAATTGCTTAGATATGGACACCCTAGAAAATTACTTTTTTTGACGATCCTACCAGGTTCTTAAATATCTGTATCCTTTTACTGAGTAGTAATTTGGGTCAGAAGAAGTGAGCCATTCCTGGTAATGCTCAGATACCAAAAAGCTTTGGGGAGAAACATACGGTTTTCAAGTCCTAGGGGGAAAACCCATATCCAGGGGTGGTCTCCAATGGTAGAGTATTCCCTGAGCATTGCTACAGAAATCAGTGGCCACCAGGCTTCCTTATTTCTAAACATAAGGTATAAATCATTGCATTAAAGAAGAAAATGGACCCAACATAGAGGAAAATAGAGATGAAAAGTCTGAGACTCAATTCCAAACTATTCATGCCCTGGGTGCAGCTGTCTGTAAGGCCTATCCTTGGATAATTTTGTTATATGAGTTAAAGTGGGTTGGAATTGTGTGTTTGTCATTTAGAGCCACAAATGTCCAGGCTACATTCACTGAATGTATCTATTCTCTGAATTTTCATTTTTTGTTGTTTAATTTTTTAGTAATAGAAATTTCATCTTCAAGAAGAAGAAATAAATGTTAAACTCTGATGAGCTTTTTTCTCTTGAAAACTATTCCTGAACTTAAAGATGTGAAAAAATGGAACAGAATAAGTACATTAGCTTTATAGCTAGTCTAGTCTACATACCATCTTTTCTAGCGTTAGACTACTAAACATGGTCTCCAGGATGAAAAACATATTTGTGGTTTTATCAGTTTAATGAATTATTAATATCAGTGATGGCCTTTATGTTCTAATAGTTTCCTCTAAATAAATTGGCCAAATATGCTAATTATTACCATATGTCCTTGTTTCATGTTTGCTTCATAATTCCATGTCTAATTTTATCCTTCCTGCTTCATCTATGAATAGGTAACACTTTACATACAAAATCTGGCTTTTGTCTGACATCTCAGAATAATGCCATGGAAAACATAGGTCACATAGCTATAATGCTCAAATGATGATAAGAACAATTGCTTTATTCCATAGTCATCTTTATGAGTACAAAATTCCAATCTCTATTTTATATCTATTTTTAACACTACGTTTTTGGCTTATCATTTTCATTTCTTTATTAGCTCTTGAATTAAAAACTTAACAATGTGCTCAATAATTGTTGTGAAATATTCCATAGAGGACTGCCATTAAAATAATACTTATTTAAATTGTATTTTGCCACTTCATTTCATAGTGCAGTACAAATATTCTTATTGCTTTTAACATGGTACTTTTATCAGTTCAAAGGAAATAACTATGAAATTAAGTCCCTGCCCATGTATGCATCTTTTAGTGAACGCAGGTTGAGAATTTAGCACTGAATTTTAAATGATTTAGTTTTATCTAGGTTTTAAAATTTTATTTTTCTTAAGTCTCAAAAGTCTGAAACCTTCAAGACAGGAAGTTGACAGGGATTCCTGAGTTAAAAAGAACAAAAAACGTAAATAAGGAAATATTAAATGTAGTTCTTAACATTGAGGAAGTCAGTGAGGTAAGAATATTGATGTGAAGGCTGATAATGAATGTGAGACAGGTCAGCATAGGTAAGAGGCCTGTGTGAAGTGCTATATTTACCAGCCTCCTAGGGATAGTTCAATACAAGTTTTGGTAAACAGACTGGTTTATCTTTTCAGATTCTGAAGATAAGAATAACAAGTTTTATCATTTATTACAGTCAACTAAAAGTTGGTCTAAGAGAAAAATTTCTCTAATTAGTTTAATCTTTCTATAACTCCCCTCCAAAAGCAAGTTTAATTAGGTAATTGTGGTAGTTTTTTTTTTTTTTTCTCTTTTTGGTATGTGTGTCCTTCCTATAATAAAGTCTCAGAACCAACTCCACTTTCGTGGCCCTGCCCACCATGTTTGTATTATGTCCAGCACCTGAACCGATTAGATTAAATTATGGGAACAACTGATCCAAACTGGCCCACCCACATTTCCTCTCTAAAATTTGGGAATTGAAATTGAGAGATACTGCTCTGTAGTTAGAGTATTTAAATTTGAGATCTCTGGTGTTTCCATGTTCAACCAAAAGCTTAGAAATTTAGGTATATAAAGTCTATTGAAAAAGAAAAGGTGAAACAATATGGAGAGAGAAGTCAGGAAAAGAGATCAGAGGGCCTGGGAAGAGATTTATTTATATTTGCTGGGTATGTGCCTTGAGCTCTTTCCAAGCCTTGGTCCTAGCTCTTCTTGAAGCTGCCAATACTTCCTATCATTAGAATAATGTCTCCCATTTAGAGTTGCTGAAGCACCAAATAAAGGATTAAGCTGGTAACATAAGCAGAAAATTCTTTGAAATAGAAAATAAATTTACTGGTATTTCAAAGTTCATTTATATCCATTTTCCTCTGTCCTGTCTATATGGATTATTTAAATATCCTCTTAATAATTTCTTACCTAATAATAAAGAGTCACTAGGTATTTAAAAGTTGAGCATGTCCTATTCATTGTTTATTAAATAATGTGTTTAAAAGGACCAAAAGCTAAATCTTAAAAGAATATCAAAGCAATATTTGACAAGATCACAGAATCTCTTTGCTGAAGGGCACATAGATCTTTCCATGAGGTCCCTCTGAGTGCTCATCCATCATTATGGTGTGAGGCCTGATGCAAAGCCTGAATAAGAAAAGATGTCAGCTCAGAGTCAACTGGAGGAGACAGATAGTTAGCAAATAATTAGAGTGTAGAATGTGCTGTAATGGAAGCCAGTAGGAAATCATGGCACACAGAACATGGGGTATGTGGCTTTGTTTTGGAGATTGAATTACAGCAGTCATGAAGACTTCAATGGGGAGGCATTTTTTATTGGATCTGTCAAGGATAGACAAGTATAAAATGTATTTCCAAATATGGCCTGGAGTAAATGAACATAAAAGACTTGAGCAGTTGGGGACATTCTATACTGAGGGAAAGTCACAGGCAAAGGCAGGAAGGTGGAAGTAGTATGAGGTGGGAACACTGTAAAGTCATTGTGACTCAGTGTCTGCAGGGTGGTAGAGGGTGTCATGGAGATGGAACTGGCATAGAGGCAGGAATTGAGGGAAAAAGGACCTTCTGAACTTCTTACAGGGTTTAGACTTTTCTTGCAGATAATAGAATAATCATTGTCTGAACACACTCTCAGACCACTTTTAGAGAAAAAGGATGTAGAGTAGTAGGAACTCTCATTCATTGCTGGGGAAAATGCAAAAATGGTACAGCCACTTGGAAGACCATTTGGCAGTTACTTACACAACTAGACTTTGTCCTATCATATGATCTTGTCACAAAAACGCATGGAGGAAACTTAAATGCATATTTCTAAATAAAAGAATCCAGACTAAATACATTATGATTTTCCAAATATTTGACCTTCTGGAAAAAAAGAAAAACTATGAAGATAGTAAAAAGATCATTGGTGACAAGTTGCTTGTGGGGAGGTATGAAGAAATCAGGTGGAAGTTGTGAGAGTTGGAGGGTAGTGAAGCTATTCTGTATGACAGAAGTGGATAGGAGATAGTATGCCTGTGTCAAAACCTGTACATTATCAAGCGTGAACCCTAATGTAGACTACAGGCTTTAGTTAGTACTATATAAAAATTGGCTTATTAATAATAACAAATATAACATGTTTATGTAAAAAAATATTTTTTTGAGCGAGAGTCTCACTATGTCTCCCTGGGTAGAATATTGTGGCCTCATAGCTCACTGCAACCTCCAACTCTTGGATTTGAGCAATCCTGTTGTCCCAGTCCCCCAGTAACTGGGACTACGGGCATGTATCATTATGCCTGGCTAGTTTTTCTATTTTTAGTAGAGAAAGGGTCTCACTCTTGTTCAGGCTGGTCTTGACCTCCTGAGCTCAAGCAATCTATCCACCTTGGTCTCCCAGAGTGCTAGGATTGCAGGTGTGAGTCCCATACCCAGCCTATGTGAAATATTAATAGAAAAAAGGGGAAATCATGTGTGGGGGAGTAGATATATTAGAACTCTCTATGCTTTCTGCTAATTTTTCCTATAATCCCAAAACTGCTCTAAAATATAAATTAATTTCTATTAATTAAGAAAAATTGAGATTCTCCTCCCTGCTACATGGGCAAACTTTTGGGGGAGAGAAGAGGAAGGTGTAAAATGTTATTTCTGTCCCACATGTTTGCTTCTAATAATAAAGAACTAGAAAACCCCTGTGTTAAGATGACAGGCTCTGTATCCTGTGGTATTGCTAGGACCCCTCTCCCACAGAGTCCCACAACCTGGGCTTTAGGACTGAGTGGCCATTTGTGTCCATTTCCAAGTGTCTCATTTCTATGGACTCCTCAATCCATAGGGGACTTAGACCCCCACTGCTCTTGAGAATCCTTTTGGCTCTACCACCCCTATGGTTTCTTACTGGTCCCTTGCTCTTCACCTTCCCTCTTCCCTTTTCATGTTAATGAAGTATGCTTCAGCAAAGGAAGCCAGTGGGTGGGTTGCTTTGAAAACATTCATTTTCTAATGTTAGTTAAGCCTTAGTTTCTTCTCCACTTTCTTTAAAAACTGCAGAATTTTATAATGATGATTAGTTTTGAAATCAGTTTTCTGTCAGTGAAAAGTAAGCACAAACAGAGATTGCTATGATCTTGTATAGAAGTTTTTGTTTGGTTCTGTTGGAATTTCCCACCTCATATTTTCTGCATGATATTAATACAAGGTAATGAATTATATTCAACCAAATTACTATTAGATTCACTAGATTGTCACTCATTCATTTTATTTATTCAATAAATATTTACCTAGGGTGCTGGCCTCATATGCCGGAGGTGGTGGGTTCAAACCCAGCCCCCACCAAAAACCGCAAAAAAAAAATAATAATAATAATAAAAACAAATAAATAAATAAATATTTACCAAAGAACTGTCACAAGGCAGAAATTGGGTCAGTTGTTGAGAATTCAGAGATTAAGGTAAGAGTTCTTGGCCTAATGGAATCCCGATTTTAGTGATGATTCAATTAAGGCAATTTTTGCAATAATGTTTGTTTTCCCTCCCTTCAGCACCCTGGCTGAATCCTAGTGATTGTGTTCTTTTATAGTGAAGCTACACTGGATCCCTGTGATAACATTATTCATTGAACATGAATAACGGATTGGCTTTTGACAATTCTGCTATTGACTATTAGCAAACACAGAGCCCACTAAAGGAGGTCAAATTACTGGAATGCCAAACGGACTCATCATTAAGATTTCTCATAATAAGGTGATACAATGCCACATGTAGTGAAAAATATATTATGATGAATCAATAATATGACTTTTCTTTTTAATAGTAACTTTAAAACATAGTATAGCACAATATAACTGTGCAGGTGATTCTATTTGTCTGACTTTTCCTTGCAACTCAGACGCCTTTAAACCATGAGTGATCTGCTGAAGAGTTGTTTTCCTCTCTCCTTTCTGTCTTTGATTACACATCTGCTATAATCCAAAATACTCATTATAATTTCACCTACTCAGTTACTAGCTGTTGTATCTCCCTATTTTACTTTTAATAGCAATTATCCTTATCTGAGATTATCTTGTTTGTGTATTTAGCTGATTTCCTGTCTCCCACCTAGAATGAAAACTCCATTAGAAGAAGATTTGTGTCTGTCTTATTGTTATATAACAGGTGCTCAAAAACTATTGGTTCGTGACTGGAGGGAGGAATGAATGAATCAAGGATTTGCTCTGAGGGGTACAAATAGAAAATGCAGACCATGATTTGAAGATGCTCACTTTCCAGTTGAGCAGTCAACCTGTCTACTTTTGAAGGTATGGTATACAGAATGACTTTTGTGGATGAACAAGAGAAGGAGCTATCAGTAGGAACAGGCCCAGTGAGGAATAGCTTCATCAAGTATATATAACTTGCCTTTGGGGGCTTCTCCCAGGAAGTTTCCTGACAACTGGGATCTATAAATAAACTACTCTCTCTGCTGAAAGAGCAGTTAAGACCACCCAGAAGTACCCTGCATGACCCTGCCCTACCAACCTCTCTATGTACACTCCAATTTCTCAATTCCTGCTTAAGGACTTCTATGTTTGATGTCTTGTTGACCTGGAGTGCTCTTCCTTTGGATGGAAGAATTGACTCCTCATCTTCTGAGACTTATCCTAAATCACAATCTCTGAGAGTACATATTATCTGAAAATTTCTGGTCTGTACTTTTAAAATATTTTTAACTAGAATGGAAACTCTGTGGAGCCCACTGATTTCCTATATATCATGCCTTGCATTATTTCTAGTACCTAGCACAGTGATGGCAACTGTGTTAAGTTTTTAATAAATTAGAGAAAAAATGACTTTGAAGAATGCTTTGGAGAAAGTGGTGCATACAGAAGGAGATTAGTGGAGCACAGATGAGGGCATTCTAGGAGAAGAGAAGACAGAAGTCAAAGCTCAGAGGTAAGGAACACCTTGGTTAGGGTGAAGCATGAGGGGCCAGAAGGGGAGGGATGAGAGATGAAGCTGGAGAGGGGGGCAAGGTTCATATCTTAAATGATTTTATATGCCCGAGAGTTTGGGCTCTATCCTTTTGGCAAATGGGGCCATGGGAAGACTTCAAGCAGGGGAGATTCGAAAAACTCTTGCCCACATATCAGCTTAATCCAGTTCAGAAACACTAAATAAATGATACTTTTAATATCAGTGTTACCACTGGCTATATTGAGGAACTAACGAGCAAGCAATATTAAAAGGACTCTTTCCATTGGCATAAGGTAATCTTAAATTTATTTTAGGTTTGAAAATTATAATAGTGGATATACTTATAAAAATTCTAAAGTATAGAAACCCATTATTCCTTATAACATTTTAGCAGTGGTTCCAAAATAAGATGTCTTTCCGATGGGTAAATGAATAAACTGTGGTACATACATATTATAGACTATTATTTAGCAATAAAAAAAATTGAACTATCAGAAAGTTCATGGAAAGACATGGAGAAATCTTAAATAAGTATTGCTAAGTGAAAGCAATCAGTATGGAAAAGTAGTTAAAAACATACAATATATATGCTTATATTGTTTTTCCACATATACTATACAGTCCATGTAGGCAGAGTGTATTCTCAATACTTCATATTATCATCTTTTATGTATTTATTTAATAAATACTCATCATTATAAATATACAGAACAAATGTACTATAATCTACCTTGGGTCTAAATATATCAATATATAGATACCTGTAACACTTTTGAGTAACTCAATGGGAGCAATCTAGCAAATAAAATAGAAAAAAGCATCAAATTTAAATGAAATAAAGAAAAGTGTGAAATCGTAAATCCAAGACCTTAATTTTATAGGTTAAAAACAGATATTCTTACAGCTTTAGAAAATCTTAATTATACATAAGTGCTGAAGATACTACTTTCAAATTCAATAACATTTGGTTCAATATTCAATAAAATCTCAATATTATAAAAAAAAATCAAAATGTTGTGCCAATACCCAGCAACTGCATGCATGCAGACTGATTTCACAGTAAGAATTTGATTCTCTCATCCTTACTCAGATACTTTTTCATCCTACGACTGACTGACAGGCTTTTCGTTTTATAATTGCAACCTCAGTTAACACTGGGATTTCTGTTCACGCAGGTTGACTAACCTCATTAACCTCTCCAGTCCCACCATCTCACACAATCCCCTCAAGTAACAGCAAATACGAACAAAGGAGGACTCATTCATACACTACAGGGATGGGGAGACTGGGGTAGCATACAGAATATTCACATGCAATTTCAGAAGAACAATGAGACGTGAATTCATTTTGTTTGAAAAACCACCATTTAAAGTCCTCTCAGGAAATGGCTGCACTGTCTAGGGAGCTGTTTTTACACAGTGATGAAAGAACTCTGGCCTCAGAGTGGGCAGGTATCTGGAAGAACTTTTTTTCCCCGGCACCCCTTCATTTATTGGTATGTCAATAAGCATAGTACCACAGGCCAATGACATTTTTTACTTCTGCTGGCAGTGTTTGAGAACAAGTTGCAAGATTTTCAAGGCTCTCTGAGTCTTCTGGTGATATTTAGCTTAATTTTGACAAGTATATCTGACTACAGTGATGTATTAATGATCAATGAATGTGTCAAATAATGACATGTCTACAGTAGGAAATTATGGGGTAATGTATGGTATTATGACAAAAAGTGATTGATTTTGGCATCAAAATTGAAGTATTCCTCTGGCTCAACGTGTTCTTTGCACATCTTCCTTAAACGTGACAAGCAGCGATAGTAGTGATGCTGCCTTCAGTACAAACTGTTGGTTATTGACTAAACAGACCACACTTGGATGACCCCAAATCTTAAAATGTCTGCTGTAAGATAATGCATAAAAACATACCAGATTCACCAGAGCATAAGCTGGCTCATTGAGATTGTTCTACTAGGGATGTTACGTGTCTTAGTCCATTTTGTGTTGCTGTAAACCTGAGGCTGGGTAATTCATAAAGACAAGAGGTTCATTTGGCTCATGGTTCTGCAGAGAGTATAAGAAGCATGGCACCAGCATTTGCTCCTGGTGAGGGCTTTGGGGAGCTTCTACTCAATGAAGAAGGTACAGAGGAGCAGGTATGTCACATGGGGACAGAAGAAGCAAGAGAAAGGGGGAGGTAGGAGGTGCCATGCTCTGGCCTGAACTAATAGAGGGAGAACTCACTTGCTACAGGGGTGGGGGGTGCATTAAAACATTATAAAGGATCTGCCTCCATAGATCAGACACCTCCCACTCGGCCCCACCTCCACTAGGAATAAATTTCAACATGAGGTTGGGAGGAGACAAGTATTCAAACCGTTATCAATAGGATTCTTTCTCAACATGCCAGTTTGTGAGCTAAGTCAGTGGTTCTATACCCCAGGTATATATTTACATTTATCAAATTTTTTTCTTTTAGAGATAGGGACTCCCTGTGGTTCCCAGGCTGGAGTGCAGCACCGTCACAGGCAATCCTTCCTCCTCAGCCTCCTGAGTAGCTGGGGCTACAGGTGTGCACCACTGTGTCCAGCTCCAGTATTTTCACAGCATCCCTATACTTATTAGTCTAGTCAATACATCTAGCCAAATTACATGGTCAATGAGAGTTTATTTTTCTTGTCTCTTCCAAAACTGTTTTATCTTACCCCAGACAAATAACATCTTCCGGTGAATGTTCCTCATATGTAAAAATGAAGCTTTAAAAAAATTCCAAATAAAACTACTACTTTTAGAATTTTTCCTTTATTTAAAAAATCATAAATTGACTGGGTGCAGTGGCTCACACCTGCAATCCAAGCACTCTGAGAGGCCAAGAAAGGTGGATTGCTTGAGCTCAAGTGTTCGAGACCAGCCTGAGCAAGAATGAGACCTCGTCTCTACTAAAAATAGAGAAAAATTAGCTGAGTGAGGTGGCTGGCACCTGTGGCAAGAACATCGCTTGAGCCCAGGAGACTGATATTGCCGTGAGCTATGATGATACCATGGCACAGCACTCTGCCCAGGGTGGCAGAATGAGACTCCGTCTCAGAGGAAAAAAAAACAAAAACAGATAAATTGTTAGGAATTTATATAAAAACGCAAATAGTTGCATTTATAGCCACAATCCTTTGCTCATTTTTCATGAGACTATGGTTAAAATCCTATGTAAGTAACATTCTGTTGTTACTAGAAAATGTTTACATCCCAGAAGCACTTTCTTATTTTTTTCTCAGATATTCCCATGAAGAAATTTGGAAAGGAACTGAAATTCTCTTTGTGTTTACCTATGAAGAGTATAACATTCTCTCCCTTAACTGATTATCCCAATGGCACACTTGAAAGTCTGTTGAAAGCACAAGAAGTTAATAGGAAATATTCCTTCCTTTTTTAATTTTCTCTTCAATTAGAATAATTTCTAAGAATTGGTTGAATTGGTATTATTTTGTCCCTTAAATGTTTTGTAGAATTCTCCACTAAAGTCATTTAGACCTAGAGTTTTCTTTGTAGGAAGGTTCTAAATTAAATTTTCAATTTCTTTAATAGATATAGTACTATTCTGGCAATTATTTCTTTTTGAATGAGATTAGCTAATTATTTCTTTGGAGGAATTTATCTACTTAATCTAAGTTGTCAAAGGTATTGGTGCAATGTTGTTCATAATTATCGTTTATTATCTTTTAAGCATCTGCTGAATCTGTTGTTACATTACTTCTCTCATTCCTGATATGGTGGTCTTTGTTTTTTCTTTCTCTTTTTTTAAATCAGCCTGAACAGAGGTTTATCAATATTATAGAACTTCTTGGAGAACCAGAAGTTTGGTTTGATTAATTTTCTGTTATTTTTAAATTTTTCTTGCATTCTATTTTATTTTCACACTGATCTGTGCTTTTCTTCCCCCCACCCCTTCTTTTGCCTACTTTTGATTTTATTTTCTATTCTAGTTTCTTAAAGTAGAGGGTGAGGTCATTGATTTCATTAAGAAGATTTTCTTTTCCTAGGCTGGGCATGGTGGCTCACGCCTGTAATCCTAGCAGTCTGGAAGGCCAAGGCACTCTGGGATTGCCCGAGCACTTAGGTTCAAGACCAGAGTGCGCCAGAGCGAGACCTCATCTCTAAACAATAGCCAGGCGTTGTGGCAGGCACCTGTAGTCCCAGCGACTCAGGAATCTGAGGCAAGAGACTTGCTTAAGCCCAAGAGTTTGAGGTTAAAGAACATTTTTTTTTTTAATATAAGCATCCAGTGCTACAAATTTTTCCTTTAGTACTGCCAAAGGAGAACCCACTAATTTTAAAGTATTGTGTTTTATTTTACACTCAGTTCAAAATACTTTCTAATTTGATAGCTTCCTTTTGATCCATGAGTTTTTTAAAACTGTTTTATGTAGTTTCCGAATATGTGAGGAAAATTCTGGATTTCTTTCTGTTATTAATTTCTAATTTCATTGCATTATTGTTGCAATTGCATTTAGAGAACAGATACTATAAGAATTGAATCGTTTAAGTTTATTGATATTTGTTTTATGGACTAGAACCAGTTAATGCTCCATGTGTATTCCAAAGTATGTGTATTCTGCTATTTGGGGCATATCCTATAAATGTTAAATCAAGTTAATTATGTCTTCAATGTTTGTGCTGAATTTTACCTACATGTTCCATCATATTGAGAAAAAAAATGTTGACATTTTTGACTATAACTGTGCATTTATCTACTTCTCCTTGCTATTATGTCAGTTTTATCTTGAGAAATTTTGAAGCGCTGTCATATGGTGCATAGGCCTTCAGCAGTGTGCATCCCTTTATCATGATGATTGACCCTTTTGAGGCCTAGCAACATTCTCTGCTCTGAACTTTACTTGGTCTGATATGTGTATTAATATAGACACTCCAGATTTCTTTATATTAGTGTTAGCATGATATATATTTTTCATTCCTTTTAATTGTGTCTTAGCATTTAACATGGGTTTGTTATAAGTGGGATACAGTAAAGTCTTGCTTTTTAATCCAGTCTGACAATCGCTGGATTTTAATTGGAGTGTTTAAATTATTTACCTTTATTATTATTATTGATATAGTGGAATTTAAATCTATTGTTTTACTACCTATTTTCTATTTTTTTCCTCAGGTTAATTAATTTCTAAAATATGATCCCATTTAATCTCCTCTGTTGACTCTTGTGCATCTTAAACTTAGCTTACCTTCAAGTGACATTACACTTAGGAGCTAATGCAGCTGGTTATTTGAACTTGAAGGCACTGCTCATTTACTATTATGAAAATCCTAGTATCTTTAAGAATTATGTCCACTGACTTAAAATATACAGGCATGCTTCATGTTATTGTGCTTTGTTTTATTTACTTTGCAGATACTTCATTTTTTACAAATTGAAGATTTGTGGCAACCCTGTGTTGAACGAGTCTGTCAGGACCATTTTTCCAACAGCACATGCTCCCTTGTGTCTCTATATCACATTTTGGGAATTCCTATAACCTCTTAAGCTTTTCATTATTATTATGTCTGTTACAGTGACCATGATCTTTGATATTACTACTGTGATTGTTTTGGGGTGCCACAAACTGCACCAATATAAGACAGCCAAGTTAATCAGTGTATCTTCTTTGTGTTCTGACTCTTCCACTAACCTGCTTCTCTCTCATCTCTCTCCCTCTGCTCAGGCCCCCCTATTCCCTAATATACAACAATAGTGAAAGTAGGCCAATTAATAACCCTACAATGGCCTCTAAGTGTTCACAGGAAAGAGTCACTTTAAAGTGATTTAAATGTAAATCAAGTGATTTTGATTTAAATCAAAAGCTAGAAATGATTAAGCTTAGGGAGGAAGGCACATTGAAAGACAAGCTAGACCTCTTGTGTCAAACAGGCAAGTTGTGAATGCAAAAAGCAATTTCTTGAAGAAAATTAAAAGTGCTACTCATAAAGTGAACACATGAGTGATAAAAGAGTCAGATAGTCTTACTGATGCCAAGGAGAAAGTTTGAGTGGTCTCCATAGGCAACAAAACCATAAAATAAAGTAAAGCAATGCAAAGCAAAGCAAAATAAAATAATAGAATAAAATAAAATATTAAATTAAATAAAATGCCACACCATTTGCTTGCTTAAGCCAAAACCTAATCCAGAGCACCAATTTTCTTCAATTCTATGAAGGCTAAGAGAAGTAAAGAGGCTAGAAAAGAAAAGTTGGAAGCTATTAGAGGTTAGTTCATGAGAATGAAGAGAAGAATTATGTCATCTCCATAACGTAAAAGTGCAAGATGAAGCAGCAAATGTTAGTATAGAAGCTACAAATTATCTAGAAGATCTAGCTGAGATAACTGATGAAAGGTGACTACACTAAAAAATAGATTTTCAATCAGTCTTCTACTGGACGAATTTGCTGTCTAGGACTTCGTAGCCTGAGAGGAGAAGTCAATGCCTGGCCTCATTTATTGTTATGAAAATCCTACTGTGCTTAAGAATTGTGTCCACTGACAGATGACTGGATAAAGAAAATGTGGTACAATGGAATGTTATTCAGTTTTTAAAAAGAGGGAAACCCTCTTGTTTGTGACAACATGGATGGACCTGGAGAACTTTAAGCTAAATGAAATAAGCCAGGAAGAGAAAGAGAAATAGTGAATGATCTCTCTTATATATGAAATCTAAAACTACCAAAGTCACAAATGCAAGAATACATTAGTGGTTGCTAGGGCCTAAGGGTGAAGGAGATGGGGAAATGTTTGTCAAAAGGTGCAAAATTTCAGTTAAATAGGATGAATAAAATCTGAGGATCTAAAGTATACAACATAGTGATGATAGTTAATAACACTGTACTGTATACTTGAACTTTGGTAAAAGAGTCAATCTTAAATGTTCTCACCATAAAATTAAATAAAGTAGGATGAAATAAAAGATAAAATAAGTAGCTAACTAGGTGAGGTGATAAAAAACATGTTAGCAAGCTTGGTAGTGGTCATCATTTCACATTGTATAGGCATATCAATACTTCACATTTTGTACCTTAAATATTAAATACAGAATGTTTTTTATAAAAAACAAAAATTTATTTCTCATAGATCTAGAGGCTGAGATGTCCAAGGGCAAGGCACCGGAAGATTTGGTCTCTGGTGAGGGCTTAACTCCTATTGGGGATGGGGACTCATCCTAGCACTTTGAGAATTCATACATGGCAACCATATCTGGTTACAAAACTGACATTTGCTGCAACTAATAAAGGCAAGTGTTGGGCTAAATGAGCCACTTTTTCCTTCTGCCTTCGAGAAAGACTTTTTACTCCTCTTTTCATCTATTTTTTCTTTTACTTTTTTTTACTTTTTGGAAATAGAGTCTCACTTTGTCCCCCTGGGGTTGAGTGCTGTGGCGTTACAGCTCACAGCAATCTCAAACTTTTGGGCATGAGTGATCCTCTTGCCTCAGCCTCCCAAGCAACTGGGACTACAGGTGCTTGCCACAATGCCCAGCTATTTTCTTAGAGGGGAGGTCTTGCTATAGCTCAGGATGGTCTCAAACTCCTGAATTCAAGCAATCCACCTGCCTTGGCCTCCTAGAGTGCTAGGATTACAGGCATGAGCCACCAGGCCTGGCCTATTTTTTCATCTTAAGCTTAAGTGCTAAAATATTTAGCTATTATACATGTTATTGTTTTCTTTTTATTCTCTGTTCTTCCAGACATTTATTTTTAATTTTCCTGATTAGTTTTATATTCCTTATTGTTGCCATCACTTACTGAGTGTTTATGCTACAAATGCATGTCCTTTCATATTTTAGTGGACATGAACATGCTTTATAAATACTAAAAAAAAAATTTTTTTTAAAGTAATTCACTGAATGCAAATTCTCTCTTCAACATTTTATTGGGGTTAGTGAGGCTTGCCCTCGAAGGAGTTGATAGAAAAGCTTTGTCTGATTTTTTATCAAAAGGAGGGCCCTTACTATCTCTCTATTTCAATACCTTTTTCTATTGACTTCAGATACATCAGACATTAAAATTTTTTCCTATTTGTGTTTTTGTGCCTGTATTCTGATTATCCCCATGTCATGTTATGAGCTCTGTGAAAGTAGGGACTATGTTGTTTGTCTGGTTCAATGCCATGTCATGTCCCTAACACAGAATTAGAAGCACAAGAAAGATTTGTGAAAACATCAATGAATGCATAACTCAATTGACCAGAGTGAAAAATGGCAGAAGAGTCAAAAGATCTTGGGAGATGATGAAAGACTTTATTTTGTATTGAAAGAGAAAGTCTTCTGTGTCTTTAAATTATTACACATTTAATCAATAGTGTTGATGGGGCTGTCTTCAAAATGTTTCTTGTAGAAAAAGTGAATGAAAGGCAAAACAAGAAAAATGATGTTAGTCTTTAGCCTTATGATTGTTTGCTAAGTGCAGTTTATTCCCAAATATACATTTCATTCCATTGTCAGGTTGTATATGTAATATATGTGAATGTGTATTTATGTTATGTATATTACATAATACATATATATCTTTTAATGTTCACTTTATTGAGGTAGAATTTATGTATAGGCACTTATGGTAAGTATACAACCCAGTTAGATGAATTTTGACAAAGTTGTACATACAGTTATGTGTAACTATCACAATCAAGATATACATATTTTTATTCCCAGAAGAGTTTCCTCAGGCCTTTTGTGGCCTATCTCCACCTCCCCACAATCAGTGATTCTCTTTTAGTGACTATAGTTTTCCTTTTTTCAAATTTTATATGAATGGAATTTTACAGTATGTACTTGGTTTTTGCTTTCTTTCACTCAGCTTGATTTTTAAAATTCATCTATGTTTGGTTTATTACAACTTTACTCTCTTTGTTTGCTTAGTAGTATTTCTTTTATTACTAGGTAGTAGTATTCTAAAAAAGGGTTACTAAAATTTTTTAGACAATATCTCGAAAGAAATATTAATATGAATATACTAAAATGTATTATCATCACTTGTTGATGGAAATTTGGGTTGTTTCCAGTTTGGGATAATGATGAATAGAGTTGTTGCCACAAACATTGCTATAAAAGTTTGTGTGAGCATATGTTTTCACAAAAATACTTATGACCAAAGTGTAGTGTCACCCACATCTTATGAAAGATGTCAGCATCTTCTAAAAGAAATCCTTATCTACTGTGCCTAGCACACCATTATTTTACCTTCCCTGACATTTAGTTAAAATCATTTGCATAACTGTGGTGGGATGTGGCTGTGGAGAGCACAGAATGTCTGTTCACAGGGAAATGGGCTGTTCAGGCCAAGGGAAAGGTGCCATAGTAAACCTCTCAGTAACGGAGAAGACTTGCACCTGGCCATGGACATAAAGACTGATCATGCTATAGGAAAAGTTATGAATCTGATCAGCCTCACAAATATGTAGAGGAGGCAATTAAGAAACCCTGTGATTATCTGATTCTGGATGTGCCATTTGTTGCCAATGGCCTGAACACAACAAAAAATGTAGCTGTTACATCAGAGAAAGCCTCCAGAAAGTTTTTTTTCCTATGGGAGTTCTTTATGAAGTAATAGTGTATGAAATATACAATTATATTGCAGTCCAATAAGTGGATGTCACTTTTCCAGGTTGACATTGAAAGAAAGACTACTTTTTTTGCTTTTGAGGGAAAGATTTTTAGCCTTTGGAGGATTAAGAAGTCATTACATAATTGCCACCATCCACATTGTGTTCTGTAGTTACTGGCATATCAAAAGCAGTGCGAGATCTGTTTTAAAAACAAATCTATTCTAAATTCAAATTTGTAACATCAATATATCCTGAATGTCATTTAGAAAGTCTTTTGTCTGAAGACTAAAAACCATTTTATTTCCACCAAAATGTTTTGATGTAAACTATTTTAAAAACAAAAGAAGACCTGTGTTTGTTGTTTTGTCTATTGTCTAATTATTGATATTCATTGCACCTGGGCACATATAAATGGTAAAAATGTTTATAATATTTGCACTGAGTGATTCTTATTAAAAATAAAATATAGATGGTAATACAGTCTGGAAATATGGGCAATATCTTTTTAATAGGTTGGGCCCCCTTTATTATCTTTTCTGGGGTAAAGGCTCAAGTTAATTCTGTGAAATTACACACACAAATCTTTTGAGGCAGTGTATAGCAGATGAATATATGGTGATTATGTGAACATTGCTTTAGTGCACATTGTTTATTGGAATTTTGCAGATTGTTGAACTGTGAATTACTAGTGAGGAAGAACACGTCCACTGTGTCCTAGCAATAAGCTATTTATTATGGTTGTTTTTTTCTTTCCAAAATTTGCGGCCATTCTGAGCAACTTTAATTCAAAAAATTGAAGAATCATCACTTCTTTTAACCTTGTTAAATTAGTGAAATTTCATAAAGGATATGTTCCTGTATGAAATTCTTCTCCTAATGAATTGTACTTTGTTCTGATCACTAACCTTACCTGCGTTAAGTTGCACCATTAAAAATATATGTGATCTGATAAAATATTAGAGGATATCCATGATGATAGCCCATCATTTTATGATTCAATGACATAAGAAGGTAGAAAAATTAATAGTTAAGGAATTTTAAACTATGGAGAATATAAAAAGGGAATGTTTCCATTGAAACAAATTGGCTAAAGGAACTCTGATGTCAGCTCTGCCCTTCTTAGAGAATGGACTGTGATACTTTCATCCCAATAGATAATCTAGTGGTACACATTTAACAGATGTCATTAGATTTTACCAAGGTAAGGACAATAGTTGTTTATGATCAGATGTAGGCTCACCAAGGTGCAACCTTTGGAAAATGTTGGATGTATAATGTGAGGCCTTTTATTATTCATTATTATCATATGAATGTTGATCAAATATATACTTTCTTCAATTCAGATGTTAACATGCCCTTTCCCTGGTAATTTTATTAAACCATTTGTTTAAAATAAATACAATATATTCTGTAAGATTTTAAAACTCTTTTAAGCAATGTATCCTTTTTTAGCCCTGTAATGAATATAAAATGGAGCCCTGCCTCTTTTACAAAATAGGTGTTCCATAAAATTATTTTAAAAATAAATCATTTAAAATAGCCCATCTGTTTAAGCTATGTTAGCTGAACATTAGGACTTTGTCATATGCTGGAAACGTGTAACAATGTCATTTGAAGGCACTACCGCATCTGAAGGAATAACATAATATTAAAAAGTATAATTTTGCCAGGTGATATAATAGGAATATAGCCATGGATGTGACTTGTGAAAATCTTCATACAATTATTAGCTTGCTGAAAATAAATACCTAAAACCTGACACAAGCTATTATGTACAAAAGAATGTGCTAGTTGCACTGTCATTTTTGCTGGTTTATTTCATTTTTAGGGATCATTGGCTGTTCATATTTTCAAAGATCTTGTTCTCAAAGAAATAAAAATTGTGACACTGATATTTGGCTGGATGACAGCAAACTGGACAAATAAAATATTTTCTTTCATTGGAGTCTGGTGATGTTTTACTCATGTTTAAAATTTGTAATTCTCTAAACTGTGAGTCAGAGTTCAAGCTACTGAAAACCCGGGGAAGAAAGAATTATGCGGGTGTACGTGTGGAGTCTGTAATTCTTTTGTTCAGAGGCTGAAGTTATCCTAGAAGAAACAATGTGAGCATTTCCCCAAGCAGAGAATCCCTTTTACTGCCATGCTGACAATATCTGCGTATCTCAGGGTTCTTGAGGGAACACAAATTATGATCTCCCTCCTGTGCTAAGTGGTTTCATATCTGCAAAGAAGAACCTGTCATCATGTGGCTACTCAGCCTCCTAAAGAACAGATGTGAAGTCTGTGAAGGCTGTGAAGTCTCTGTGCCAGGTCTCTGGTGAGAACTCTGTCTGAGTTCCATGTGGGAGGTCTCTATGCCCAGTTGCTGTTGAGAATTCTGCATAAGGTCTCTGTGGAATCTCAGTATGAGGCTTCTAAGTGGATTCTGTGTGGGCATCTCTATGCAATCTCTGAGACAGTTGTCTGTGTTAGGCCTCTAGGGTGACAGGAAGTCTCTCTGAGAGGACTCTACGGGGCAGTGGGAGATCTCTGTGTTGTTTCTGTGCCAGGTCTTTATATGAGCTCTGTGCAGGAGGTATCTTCGGGAAGTCTCTGTGTGGGTCTGTGTAAGAAGTCTCACTCTGACCTCTGTCGGGAATCCCTATATGAAATCTCTGTGCTAGATTTCTGTATAAGGGACTTTGGGGCCACCTGAAGTCCCTATGGGAAGTCTCTATGGGATTCTGTTAGTGCAATGTTCATGGGAGGACCAGTGTGAAAGCCCCATGCAATCTCTGTGTGGATCTCTGCGTGAGGACTGTGAGAAGTCCTTCTGTAAGACGTCTGAGTGACCTGTGTGAGGTTTCTGGCCAATGACTATGGTGCAACCTGAGGTCTCGATGTGAGAGGTCCCTGTGAATTCTCTCTCCAAGTTCTCTGCAGGAGGACTCGGAGAGGTTTCTGTTGAAGTAGAGGGAGGACTCCATGTGTTATTTCTGTGTGGTCTTTGCAGAAGGTCCCTATTTGATGACTCTGAGGTCTCTAGGGTCTCTTTCTGTGTGGCAAATTGAGGTCTCTGAGAGGTCCTCCTGGGGCCTTTGAGGGGGTTTTAGTGTCTCTATGTGGTGGTGAGTGGTCCCTGTGTGCTGTCTCTGTGTGAGATCTGTGAGGTCTCTGTGGGACTAACTCTCCATCTCTGGCCTTACTGCACCTGAGGAAGACTGAGCAGTGGAAGGGCCAAGGCCCTGGTCCTTCTGTCTTCCTGTGGATGGCACTCCTGCCAGGAACTGTGGTCCATGTCAGCTCTTATACATCCCAGACCTGAGGGAAGCCAGGTACGGCCCGTCCTCAGAGGTCAGGGTCTTACTCCATGCCACCTTCTCCTGAGGGACTTGGAGACTCTACTCCATGTCCCAGGCCCTCCTGGCTCCGCTATCACTGTTGGGCCCAGGCCTTGGCTCCAGGAGAAACCTGTAGCACCAGCAGCCGGGTGTTAGAGGCCATGATCCACTCTGCTCTCCACCCCAGGAGCAGCCAGCTCCCACATGTGAGGGGCAGGCCTATTACTGCTGTCATGCTGAGCAGCTCCTGGAACCAGGCTGTCTGCTATAGGAATGAGGCCCCTGGAACTGTACCTATTGCATGTTATGCCTGTGGCATAAGGCATGGAAAACCCTCCCTGGAAAAATGGCTCCTCCTCCCACCTGCTCTGTGGGAACCTCCTGCTTGCTATGTGGATGGGGCCCAGAGAAGAGGAAACCCATGCTAAATGCAGGGGGGAACTACTCCTTACTGTACATTCCCCATCCATTTTCAACAGGTTACTTCTAGTCCCCTTGTGTTCAAATCCCATCTGTCTCTTCCCATGCCAGCCTCCGGGGCCAGTAAGGCCTAGAAACCAAGTGAGACTTGCTGTTGTTACCCCTGGCCCTTCTAAGTCCCCACCACTCTCCTGGGAGGAGCCCTAGTCCATATGCCTATGTAAAGGTCACCAGACTGAGTCAGGCCCCAACTCAAAGTCCTAGCTTTTCTAACTATTGTCACTGCATCCTTTGTAGACGAACGTGTACAAGCTTATAAAAGATACTAAGAAATTCATCTTCCCTAATTTGCTTTGTGTACCCTGTAGTCTACCTCTGTCAGCAGTTTCTCTAGGTTTGTGATCTAGGATCTAGGGTGGGGTGGACTCGTTGGGAGGGTCAGGATGGGCCACTGCATTCCTGAGGACTCTTCCCCTCTAGGCCTGTTAATGGCGGTGGGGTAGTAGGGGCTGCCCATTCACTGCATCAGTTATGCCTTCCCCATGCCACTTGTGTCCTCCTTTGGCTCCAATCTTTTCAATTCTTTTCGGGGATCCCACAGAGTCTGTTAGAAGGTTCACTTGTGCTTTCTTGCAAGCGCAGATGGCCCATGAGCAAGGCCCCTTTCTCATGTGGGAAGGTGGTGTTCATGACCCTCATCAGCCTTCCCAGGCCATCCCAACCTATATGTGCGCAGAGCTGGAAGGTTGGTTGCCACTGCCGCTCTGAGTGTGGGAAAAGCTGAAGCAGCAGTGGGATGGGGACTCTGTAATTTCCATGAAGGCTGAACTAAGAAGGCCTGTCTCCATCTTAACTTTTATTAGGGAGAGAAAGGGCTTCCCAGGGGCAAGCATTATCAACTCTCAAGCAGGGATCATGGGGGAACTCAGCTATACTTAAAAGCAGGGGAGCCCAACTCCCTCCCCTCCAAAACTTCTGTGATCTTGTGACACAAGAGTCACTCATGTTCTGATACTTCCTAGAGCCTGCTTGGGAGAGAGTTCAGCCTTACAGTGCCTCTGTGAACCCGAGCCCTATAGCTGCTTAATATTTGAGGCAGAGAGAAAGCAATGGAAAGGTAGGTTGAATTAGCTCTCAGAGTGGGCTCTTCACTTTGTTTTCAGAGTAGTTTTGCTTTGCTTGCTTGTGTAGTGTAGTGCAATAACAATATTTTGGATGCATAAGGGCTAGTGAAGGAACTCAGGATAAGGGAATCCTTGCAGCACCACTGTCAACCTCTCTCCATGCCTTGTCCCTTCGAGAAGCCAAAGCCCACACAAAACAGAAGCCATTACCCTATTATGAGAAAAAAACACACACACACACACACACTGGAGAATGTGATGTATTTTGGATGTATTAACATGAGAGAAACATAATTTTCCTCTGCACGGACTGATGTTTTTCTTGATGACATGCTTTTCTACTAGAAAGGATTAGAGAATAATTTTCTTATTGGCCAAACAAGACACCTCCTTGAAGAAGACAGTGCCTTGGGCAGTGGCAATAGTGGCTGGAGGTGCCAGGATGTCTTGAGCCCTGCTGATAAGGACTATCTGGGGTTGTGGCCTTCCTTGTGAACACGAGTTGTGGATGCTTTAGGCCACTCTGGAATCGGCTATTTTTCAAGGTCTGTAGGTCTGAGAATGGCTTTTCCCCGATAGGATGACTCTGGCACTTGGGGATGGCTTGTTGATTGCAGACTGTGCAGATTGGCATTCTGTTTTTTTCTGGGCATAAGGGTGCCCTATAGTGGCAGGCAAACTGACAGACAGGGGCTTGGTTGTGCTGGTTTATCTTCGAGGCATGAAATTTGTGGTGTAGCATCATTTTCTCTTCTAGCATCTGTCCCATGACTGACATGAGCCCCTGGGCTTCTGCAGTGTTGCTGTCCACACATGGTTTGGTTTTCTGTGGTTTTGGCTTCTGGGCATTGCATAATGCTGGCTTGCCTTTTACTTTGGGAATAATCCATTGAAAAAATTTCTTGATTCTTTTTCTGAAGTTGTTCTCTGGAAGAACCTGCCTCTTTGCTAAGAGCTGATAGTGTTGACTCTGAGGGGCAACCTCTGTTCCCCTGGCCTGGTTAAGTTGGCAGGCTCCCAAGTCTTCAAGCTTCTCTTTACGCTTTTCTGCATTAAGTTTCCTATTGTACTCACTCTTGTAAGCAGGTACACACATCTTGCTTTGATTCTTGCTTGAATTCTGATATTTGTGGGTCTTGGGCTCCAGCAGCCCCAGACTCCTCCTCCTGGCTGCCATGAACTCACCTAGTATCTGGGAAGCTGTCTTGTCTTCCATAGGCACACTCTGGCGGTAGCTCTGGGGCTGCTGAGAAGTCAAACTGTCTGTATCAAGGAGTATGTTAGTGAAATGGTCTGGAAGGAGGACTGCGGTGCCACAGACATTAGGCTGATTCTCTGACTCTGCAGCCCCTCTGGGCTCATACTCACTAACGACCTCTGCCAGAAGGCAGACCTCTTCTGGATCTTGGGAAAGAGCCATTCTGGGGAGTACTGGGCTTCTACTGGTTCTGGGAGCCTCTAAGTTATTCTCATTCTCATTTTTGACTTGGAGGCTTGACGGCATACTGGGTCCCAAGATGATTTTATATTGTGGCATAGATGCCCTGGTCTCCTCAGTCCTCGTAGGGTGAGGTCCTAAGTTTCTGCTCTGCTGGGTTCTGCCCATGGGGCTGTATGTGTCGGGCGAAGGCGGCTGCCTGCTCTCCTGTCCAGGAAGAGGGGACTCTGAGGGCTCATGGCCATGACTAGCTGGGGTCCCTTGCAAGGACTTCTGGAGTTCCTTATATAGAGGAGAGTGAACAAAACGACTTGCTGGCATGGCGAATGACTCTTCTGTTGTCTTCCTGCTCATAAATGCCTGAGGCTCGTCCAAGAGGTTGGCCTCTGATTCATAGGTGGGTGAGGGGCGAGAAGGACTCTGTGGAAGGGGCAAGGACTGAGCTTTCTTCAACTTAAGGATATTTACAGGCTTGATGACCTTGAGAGGTAAGCCCCATCTGTGCTTCACCCAAAACCTTGCAATATGTGCTGCAAGATCCTGTTGCATACGCGGACTGAGAAAAGAAAGATCCTGGGAAGTGTCTACATAGGTGTCCCAGCTTTTTGAGCCAGGCCCATTTCTGGTTTCTAGGTGGGTGTCAGAGACAGAAAAACCATGGGCAGGAGGCTGCCAGGATTGATGCACTCTCACAGGGATTGGATCCTGGTCGGTCTGCCTTGACATGTCCATACGTGCTTTCAAAATATTTTCTAGGTGATTCTTATATCCATTTGCCAGTAAAACCTTTCCTGAGTTACTCCTTGAGGTTGTCATCGAATCCCTTTCAGAATTCTCAGAGTTCACCCCCACAGGTTTCATGGGGGAACATTCAATGTTGCCAGACAAATCTTTTGGAGCTTTCCCCAGAATTTGCCCCAGATTTGTACCCGGGGCCTTCTCAAGATGGAATGTCACCTTTTGGACATCCTTGTTGCCTCCTCCCGTGGACAAAGAAGACCGTAAAGGTCCTGGTATGCCCTTTTCCTGACATGTCCCTGGTGATTTTTCCCGAAGTGACACATCCAGAGACGCTTGGATTCTTCCCAGGTCTGGCTGCTGTTGAATGAGCCACTTTTGAATGTGTTGCTGCAGTTGCTTCCGCAGCTCAGCGCTGATTGGAAAATTCTCCGGAAGAATGGATGTCAGGTTATCCTGGGAAGAGGTGGGAGAGCAGAGACTAAAGACTCCCGGAGATTGGCGGTCCTCAGGGGACAAAACCTGCCCATTCTGTAGTTTAGGCGAGGACCATCCTGTGTGTTTAATTTCAGTTGGGATGAAAGACTGTGGTTTATTTGGGGATACAGGGTAAGGTACTCCATCATTAATGTGGGGTGGGGAAGCAGGTGATAGAAGTGGGAAAGAGGTCTGGAGATGGGCCTGGGTTTGAATCAGAGATAGAGACTCAAGTTGGGATAGAGATGAAGTCAAGGGTTGGGACTGGGACTCCAGGTGGGACAGCAGTGGAGACATTTTAGCCTGCATTGAAACTGGGCAGACATTTGAGATTCCATTGAATGAATAGGATGGAGGCTGAAGTGTGGAAGATCTCTCAGAGATCCAGGCAGTAGCCACTAGGGATTCACTGTGTCGAGAGGGAAGACCCCAGAAAAGCTGGCTGTATTTCTGCTGAAAATGGTCCTTCAAGATGCTGGGATAGGAGAGTTTCTCAGGACTTGGCAGTTGGTCCGGTTTATTTTCCATGCTCCAGAAGGGTTGGGTGGTGGTGGTGTTCTGCGCAACATTCTGTGACTTTAACATATTCCCCAAAGATTTTAAGTGATATTTTGGACTGGTGTGTCCTGGAAAGGGTGCATCTTTTTCTTTTTCCTCCCAAATGTTGATCTTGACTCCATTTGTGACTTGTATTTCCAGGAGCTTTTGGTTATCAGAGCTAAGTAAAAAGGGGCTACCAGCCTCCACCTGCCCATTTGTGGAGCCTTTCCAGAGTGAGGTCTCTGATGGGCGGTGGGAAAGGTGCCCTTGCTGGGACTTGCCATCAGATAAGGTAGAGAGGCCCCAGGCTTTGGCAGGCGCCTGCCACCAGGACAGGGTTGAAATGGGACAATTTGAGCCACCGAGGCCTGCAATGGCTGAGATGGGAGAAGCCGACAAATGCTTATGTGGAGAGTTCTGTCTGAATGTGCTCAGTGGAAGTGCAACTGAGTCACAGTGAGAAAGAGTCAGACTGGATTCCGGCACTGGTGGAGCAGAGAAGACTTTTGGCGGCTGAAGGCAGCCAGCAGGAGGAATAGGGTGTAGTGGAGGGAGGGAGATTGCAAAAGGCCTGGATGAAAGGCCAAGTAGGGAGAGCAAAGGCTCTGGTGGTTGTGAGGCACTCAGCGATGAGTGCAAACTAATGGTACCTGAGGAGTTTGCTGGACCTGGTGACAGGGTTGAGACCAGCATTGGAGGGTGCTCAGTCAGAGGAGGGGGAGAAGCCAATAGGCCTGGTGATAGGGTGGAGGCCAGAGGCAGAGGGTGCTTGGTGAGAGGAGCCGAGCAATCCAATGGGCCTGGCGACAGCGTGGAGGCCGGAGGCAGAGGGCACTCAAGCAGAGGAGCCGAGGAAGCCGATGGACCTGGCAACAAGGTGGAGGCCTGAGGCGGAGGGCACTCAGGCAGAGGAGGTGGGGAAGCCAACGCTCCTGGCGACAAAGTGGAGGCCCGAGGCGAAGGGCACTCAAGCAGAGGAGCAGGGGAAGCCAACGGGCCTGGCGACAAGGTGGAGGCCCAAGACGAAGGGCACTCAGGCAGAGGAGGCGGGGAAGCCAATGGGCTTGGTGACAGGGTGGAGGCCAGAGGTGGAGGGCACTCCGTCAGAGGAGCCAGGGAGCCCAACGGGCCTGGTGAAAGGATGGAGGCCGTAGGTGGAGGGCACTTGGTGAGAGGAGCCGGGGAAGCCAACGGGCTCGGTGACAGGGTGGAGGTCAGAGGTGGAAGGCACTCGGTCACAGGAGCCGGGGAAGCCAATGGGGGCACGATGGATGCAGCATCTTGCACACGTGAAGCGTGTGGCTGGGTGGCTCTAGCAGATGTTCTTTTGCATACCTTACGACGACGACCAGTGTCTTCACCAAAAAGCCGAAGAAAGGAGGCCTTGTCAGGGGCTGGCCCCAGTTGGCTGCAGAAGACAGGAATAGAGGAGGCCCGGGGTAGGCAGGGGTCATAATCCTGGGTAGGTTGGGGGCAGTTGCAAGGAGGCGGGTTTCCTAGGAGGGTGGGGCTCCAGGGTGGTGGGGGTGGGGCTTCCAGGGGAAGGGTGGGACACACTGGCCACGCCCCTCCACTGCCCCACCTTGTGACCTCACAATCCTCTCCTCCACCCCCAGGTCAACTCCAGGCTGCTCTGTGGCTCTCTGTGGCTCTGTGGCTCTGTAGCCCTGGGGTCTGATAGGAAGGATGTCAGAGAAGGGGAAGTTTGAAGGTTCTTTACCTTTGTAGAAGTGAAAGCAGGTCTTGAGTTGCCTCCAATTCTTTCAGGCTATCTCTACAGGCTGGAAATTAGGAGCGTGTTAAGATCGGGAAGGGAGGGGCCTGTATATCTAAACTCTTACTGAGAGGATGTCCCTCTAGGGCAGAGCGTGGGGGATTAAATGTATAAAGTACACATCACCACCCACCTCCTCTTCCCGGTCATACACCTGCCCTGTGGGGAGAATGGGAGAAAGGGGAGCTTGGCTCCACAAGGACTCAGGCTTAGCATAGTCAAACTGCTTGTCCACAGTGGAGCCTCCAGGCCCCACCTCCAAAGGCCAGGAATGGGTGCTGCCCACTGCCCTCCACACACTGCCCCCTACTGGACAGCACCCATTCTTGGCCTTTGGCTTCATTCCCAGTGCAGAATGTGAGACGTTCCTAGGTTCAGATCTTCTTCCTCAGTCTCCCTCTCAGGGCAGGCCACTGATATCCTGGGAGACGTGGGGCTTGTTCCTCAGAGAAAGGCAAGATCAAATACACTAGGGGCTCTAGAAGGAGCAGCAGAACCTTACTTTTCAGAGGGAAGTTCTTCTTCCTGCTCTTGGGCCTCCACTTCTCCACGCGGCGCTGAAAGACAAGAAAGATTGAGGGTCTGGGCTCAGGCACCAGCCACTAGAAGGCGACTGACAACTTATGAACTAGGGTGATCTTAACTTTCTCATAACCCCGCCCGGGACCCTGAGACCCTGTTTGATATTGCCCTGACACCTCCTGTGCACCCACACAAGTGGTCTGAGAGCTTCTGATAGAAACCCTGGCCCCTCCTGTCCTAAGCTGCCCTGCTTGTGTCTAGAAGGATGAGGCTATTTTCCATCCCAGGAATCTATTTAATTTGGAAAAGTAGAAATAATGGAAAAGAGAATTCTCCTTTGTTGGGTCTGGGAAGAGGGTTCCTTACCTCCTTGGTGTTTCTTTCCTGACTGGTAGGTGTTGGGGATGAAAATCCCCAAAGGCAGGGGAGTAATAGGAGAAAGAGAACCAGTCCACACAGGATGCCCAAGATGATGTCAGTCATCCATGGAGTGGAGCTGGAGTTCAGCCATTCGGCTGTTTCACTAAGGCTCTTCAGAGACAAGAGATAATTCTCCATCTTCCGAATCGCACGCACTGCTGCACTAAAGCAACTGAGCTCTGGGCGTTTCCTTTGCTCCTACTTATCTTGGGCTTAGGCTTACATCACAGACCAGAGGCTACTTCATCATAAAAGGCTCCTGAGAATGGGGGAGGGGCAATGACAGGAGGCGGCTGAACCATAGTCTCTCTCCCACCACCATGCCCAGCTGATTCCTCTACCCTTGGTCCTTCAAACTCTACCCTCTCATCCTGTCAGAAACAGATCCTGGTCAATTATCTATTCATTCCTCCCGAGACCAGATATTACCTGGTTCCTTTTATACATTGGAGATCTTCACTTGAGGTCCATCCACTTTACAGCCCTTGAAAATCTGAAGTTGACCCTGGAAATTTGGCTGTTTGTGTAGTGGGTTTACTCTCAGAATCTTCTTTGTCCTTAACTCCAGGTTTCCCACACAATGTTTTTGTCTAATATTCATGCAGGGACAGAGCTTAAATGTCTTTTACACCTATTTATTTTTGTGAATTTTGAATATTTTATTTCTATACCATTTTCAACCAGAGGGATTACACACATAAAATGAAATTATTTAAAGTTCATAATTCTAGTTAGGAAAGAGTTATAGTTAAACCTTCAGATATTTCTGCAAATGTTTAGCATTTACTGTTTTGGGCTTAGTAAAGCTTAAACTGCACAAAGACTTTTAGGGAATACTCTATAGGCACACCTCAGAGGTATTTTGGGATTGGTTCCAGACCATTGCACTAAAGTGAATACAGCAACAAAACAAATCACACAGAAGTTTTGGTTTTACAGTGTGTATAAAAGCTATGTAGTCTAGTGAGTGTACAGTAGTATTATGTCTAAAAAACAATGGACAACCTTAATTTGAAAATACTTTACTGTTCAAACATGCTGACAATCATTTACCCTTCAGCAAGTCATAATCTTTTTTTCTGGTGGAGGCTCTTGCCTCAGTATTGATGGCTATTGTCTGAGCAGGGTGGTGGTTGCTGAAGATTGAGAATGACTGTGGTAATTTCTTAAAATAAGACGACAATGAAGTTTACTTCTTTTTTAATTATAAATTAATATGAAGGCACAGGTGATTAGGCTATATTGTTTGATTATAAAGTCCAAGTTGTAGTTGCGCCCCTCACCCAGGAAGTGTGCCATAAACCCTTATGTGGTGCCTGTTATGTGAGAGCACACCAATCCTTCTCCTTTCTCCATAGCTTCCCCACCCCCACTTGAGTTTAATTGTGTTTTTTTCTTGTAAGGATGTGTATTTGTTCATCTACTGGTTTTCTATTAGTATTGAATACATTGTATACTTGCTTTTCCATTCTTGTGATTCTTTATTAAGAAGAATGCTCTCCAATTCCATCCAGGTTAATACAAAAGATATAAAGTCACCATCTTTCTTATGGCTGAGTAGTATTCCATGGTATACTTATGCCAGAGTTTATTAATCCATTCATGTGTTGATGGACAATTGGCTTGATTCTACATCTTGGCAGTTGTCTATTGAGCTAATGTATATGTTCTTAAGATAAAATGATTGTTTTTTTCTGAGTAGATACTGAATGTGGGATCAAATGGAAGATCTACTTTAAGTTTTTTCAGGATTCTCCATAATTCTTTCCAAAGTGGCTGTATCAAGTGGAACTTCCACCAATAAAGTGTTCCCTTTTCTCCACACCCTCACCAGCATCTGCAGCTTTGGGACTTTGTGATGTGGGCTATTCTCTCAGAGGTTATATGATATCTGAAAGTGGTTTTGATTTACATTTCTCTGATAGTTAGGGATGATGAGAATTTTTTCATGTGTTTTTTGGCCATTCTTCTGTCTTCTTCAGAAAAGGCTATGTTTATATCTCTTGCCTGTGATAAATGGGATTGTTTCCCCCTTTTTTTGTTGATTAATTTAAGATCTCTGTAGATTCTAGTTATCCCCTTTGTCAGATTGGTAACATGTAAATATCTTTTCCCATTCTGAAGGCTGCCTGTTTCCTTTAGTGGTTGTGCCCTTAGCCATGCAGAAACTTTTTAGCTTAATTAAGTCACATTTATTTATTTTGTTGTTACTGCAATTGCCAATACAGTCTTCTTTACAAAATCTTTCCCTAGGCCAATGTCATCAAAAGTTTTCCCCACACTTTCTTTAAGGATTTTTATTGCTTCATGTCTTAGTTTAAATCTTTTATCCATCATGAGTCAATTTTTGTCAACGGTGAGAGATAAGGCCCAGTTACAGTCTTTTACATGTGCTTATCCAGTTCTTCTAGTGCAGCAGTTCTCAACCTGTGGGTCACGACCCACAGGAACTGCATTAAAGGGTTGCGGCATTAGGAAGGTTGAGAACCACTGTTCTAGCAACATTTGTTGAATAGGCATTCTTTTCCCCAGTGTATGATTTTATTTGGTTTTTCAAACGTCAGATGGAAATATGAAGCTTTTTTTATCTCTAGGTTTTCTATTCTGTTTCATAGATCCATGTCTCTATTTTTGTGTCAATACATGCTGTTTTGATCATTATGGACTTATAGTATAACCTCAAGTGTGGTATGGTGATGCCTCCAGATCTGTTTTTATTGATAAGAATTGTGTTGGCTATATGAGTGGTTCTTCTTCTTCTTCTCCTTCTCCTCCTCCTCCTCCTCCTCCTCCTCCTCCTCCTTCTTCGGTTTTTGGCCGGGGCTGGGTTTGAACCCACCACCTCTGGCATATGGGGCCAGTATTCCTTTCAGCCACAGGTGCCGCCCTTCTTCTTCTTTTTTATTTTTGGTGATTTCATGCAAAACAACTATTTTTCACATTCCTCAAAGTATGCTGTTGACATTTTAATGAGGATTGCATTAAATCTGTAGATTGCTTTGGTTGAGTATAGACATTTTCACAATATTGATACTTCCCAGCCATGACCATGGTATGTTCTTCCATTTGTTAATGTCTTCTGCTATTTCTTTCCTTAGGGTTTCAAAATCTCTATAGGATATCTCTATAGATATCCTTCACCTCCTTTGTTAGATATGTTCCCAGGTATTTCATTTTATTTGAAGCTACTGTAAAGGGTATTATGTTCTTGATTTGCCTCTTAGCTAAATTGTTATTGGCATGTACAAATGCTACTGATTTTTGAAAACTGATTTTATACCCTGTAACATTACTGTATTTCTTGATCATGTCCAGGAGTCTCGGTATTGAGTGTCTGGGATTTTCTAAGTATAAAAACATATCATTGGCAAAGAGCAAGAGTTTGACCTCCTTTGTCCCCTTTGGATTCCCTTAATTGCTTTCTCTTGCCTTATTGCTTTGGCTGGAACTTCCAGAACTATGTTGAATGGTAGTGGCAAAAGTGGGCATCTTTGCCTGATTCCAGTTCTAAGTGGAAAAGCTTTCAGTTTTAAGTCATTCAATGTGATACTGGCTATGGGTTTGTCATAGATGGCTTCTATTAGTTTAAGAAATGTGCCATCTATGCCTATTTTCTTAAGCATTCTTGTCAGAAAAGGATGCTGAATTTTATCAAATTCTTTTTCTACATCTATTGAGAGAAACATATGGTCTTTGTTTTTGCTTCTGTTAATGGACTTTCATGTATTAAACCAATCTTGCATCCCTGGGATAAAGCCTACATGATCATGATGCATTTTTTTCATGGATAGCTATAATCTATTTTCTGGGATTTTATTAATTTTACATCAATGTTAATTAGTGAGTTTTGTCTGTAGTTTTCCTTTTTTTTTTGAGTCCCTTCCTAGGTTTGGTATCAGAGTGATGTTCGCTTCATAGAATTTGTTGGGGATGGCTCCTTCTTTCTCAGTTTTTTGGAATAGGTTCTGCAGTATAAGTATAAACTTCGAAAGTTTGATAAAATTCTGGTGTAAATCCATTTGGACCAGGGCTTGTTTTTGTTAAGAGCTTTTTTATTGCTTCTTCAATTTTGGTGCTTGGTATTGGCCTATTCAAGAGATCTACTTCTTCCTGATTAAGTCTAGAGAGGTTGTGTGATTCCAGGTATTCATTCATTCCTCCACACTGTCAAATTTCTGGGGCTGGAGTTTTTTGTAGCAATCAGAGATTATCTTTTATGTCTCTGTGGTATCTGTTCTTATTTTCCCTGTATTGTTTCTGATTGAGGTTATTAGAGATCTTACTTTTTTGTTTCTAGTCTATTTGGCCAAAGCTTTGTCAATTTTGTTTACCTTTTTGAAGAACCAACTTTTTGTTTCATTACTTTTCTGAATGATTTTTTGTTTTCAATTTCATTTATTTCTGACTTAATTTTGGTTATTTCTTTTCTTCTGCTAGGTTTGGGATTTGATTACTCTTCTTTTCCATTTTCTTGAGATGCTTTCATTAGGTTGTTGATCTGTACTCTTTCTCTTTCAGATGTGAGCAACTAATATGATAAATTTTTGTGTTAGGATTGCTTTTTCAGTGTCCCACAGGTTTTGCTAGTCTGTGGCTTCATTGCCATAATGTTTGAGGAATCTAACAATTTCCTTCTTTCTTTCCTCCTTGACCCAGCTGTCATTCAGCATAAGGTTGTTTAGTTTCATGAATTTATGTGGGGATGAAGGTTTTTGTTGGAGTTGAATTTTACCTTTAATCCCTGGATGTCTGAAAAGATATAATGTCTAATTTATATTCTTTTAATTTTGAAGGGGTTTATTATAGGATATGGAAAAAGTTGAACTATGATTCATGAGCTGGCAAGAAGAATGTATACACTCATTAGCTTTGGGGTGGTATATTCTGTATATGTCTACTAACCCTAATTGTTCTAGAGTTACATTTAAGACCCTTGTTTCTTTGTTTAGTTTCTGCTTAGAAGATCTATCCAGTTCTGTTAGTGAGATGTTAAAGTCCCTATATGTTGGTATGGGATATAATATAGCTCATACTGGTTAGGGTTCATTTTATAAATCTGGAAGCATTTAAGTTGGATGCATATATGTTTAGAATTGATATATCTCCTTTTTGTATTGTACCCTTTACCCGTATATAGTGTCCATCTTTTTCTTTCTTTACTTTGGCTGTTCGAAATCCACTTGTTTGTGCGAATAAAATTGCAACCCCCACCTTTCTTCTGATTTCCATTTGCCTGAAATATTGTTTTCCAACACTTCACCCTGAGTCTTGTTTTGTCCTTAGAGATTAAATGCATTTCCTGAACCCAGAATCTTGTCGGCTTTTGCTTTTTTATCCAATCAGCCAGCCTATGCCTCTTCAGTAAGGAATTCAAGCCATTCACATTTACGGAGAGAATTGATAAATTTGATAGAATTCTGTTTGTCTTGTTTTATGGGGTTCTGATGCTTAGTTTTATCACTTTGGCCACTGTGGAATCTAGGCTTTGACTCCTCATCTCTGGATGTATTTGCTTTGACAGTAGTCCATTGTGATGGTCTCTGTGTAGTATGCATCTGAGTACTTCCTGTAGAGCTAGTCTTGTAGCAGAAAATTTCCTCAATACTTACTTGTCAGTAAAAGATTTGATTTTTATAGTGAATATGAAATTTAGTTTGGCAGGATAGAGGATCTTAGGCTGCAAGTTGTTTTGTTTCAGTAAGTTTAAAGTCAAAGCCAAATCTCTTCTGGTTTGTAAAGTTTCATCTGAGAAGTCCACTTCACCCTGATGGATCTGTCCCTGTAGGTCAATTGGTGCTTATTTCTAGCTGTTTGCATAATTTTCTCTTTCATTATGACCTTGGTAAGATTCATTACAATGTGTCTAAGAGATGCTACATTTGTATTGAGATGAACTGGGGTTCAATATCCAACTAAAAGGGGTGTGTCAGAATCTTTGGTGATGCTTGGGAAATTTTTATTTATGATATCCTTGAATAGGGCTTACTTACCTTTGGGTCATTCTTTTTCTCCTTCAGGGATATCTATAATTTGTATGTTTGTATGTTTTGTGAAGTCCCATAATCTCTGAGATTGTTCTGCTTTTACTCTCTTCTTTTCTGCCTCTTTAAATTCCAAAATAGCTCAAAAGCCATATCCTCTAGCTTCTGAGATTCTTTTTTCTCCATGGTTTAATCTGTAATTGATACTTTCTACTGCATCTTTAAGTTCTCTGAATGACTCCTTTAGTTCCTTAAGCTCTGATATATCTTATTTAATTTCCTCATGCCTTTCACTTATTTCTCAGGCCAATTTTTAGATTTCCTTTTGGTGGTTTTCCACTTTCCCTTCAATTTCCTTCATTGTTTTTGTCAACCATACTGTAATTCCTTTTAGGTCATTTCCATAATTTCTTTGTAAGTAGGATGCTCTGTAGTAGCTGCCTTGTGATCTCTTGAGGAGGGGGGATTGATCTGTCCTGGTTTTTCATGTTATAAGAATGTTTTGTTGGTTCCTCCTCATGTGTGTTTTCTACTTGTTCACTTCCTTCCCTTACTTTCTCCTTTCACTCCCTCCTTCTTAAATTTCCTTGTCTCTGTGCTTGGGTGTTGGAGTGGCCAAGAGTGTCTATGGAGTAGTATGGAGATATCGCTAGTATGCCATCTCGTACTCTATCCCCTGAAGTTTGCTTTATTGATTCACTCTTCCATTCAATATTTCTTTGTGGCATGTGATGTGGTTTGATAGCCTTACACTCACAGTACAACTTCTTTCAAAATTGAAGTTTATCCTCTCAAACTCTGACACTGCTTTATCAACTAATTTATGCAGTATTCTAAATAATATGTGGTCATTTCATCAATGTTCACAGCTTTTTCCCTAGGAGTAGATTCCATCTCAAGAAACCAATTTCTTTCATCACTTATAAGAAGTAACTCCTCTTCTGTTTAAGTTTTATTGTGAGTTTTCAGCAATTCAGTCATATCTTTTCCACTTCTAATTCTAGTTCTTTTGCTATTTCTACCAAATTTGCAGTTACTTCTTCCACTGAAGTGAACTCCTCAAAGTCATTCATGAGGATTGGAATCAGCTTCTTCCAAGCTCCTTTTACTGTTGCTATATTGACCTCCTTCCACAAATCATGAATGTTGTTAATGACATCTAGCATGGTGAATCCTTTCCAGAGGTTTTCAATTTATTTATTTATTTATTTATTTATTTATTTAGACATATAGACATAGCTCATGAATATATTTATGCATTTGTAGGGTACAATGTGTTGATTTTTTATACAATTTGGAATGCTCACATCAAACTAATTAATATAGCTTTCACCTCATTTATTTAATTATTGTGTTAAGACCATTATGTTCTATACTTGCTAGATTTGAAAAAGAACAAGTGATCCCATTTCATTGTGGGCAAGAGACTTGAACAGAAGCTTTTCTGAAGAAGACAGGCACATGGTGTACAGACAAATGAAAAAATGCTATAATCTTTAATCATCAGAGAAATGCAAATCAAAACCACTTTGAGATATCATCTAACTCCAGTAAGAGTAGCCCACATAACAAAATCTCAAAAGTACAGTTTTTGGCGTGGTTGTGGAGAAAAGGGAACACTTCTACACTTCTGGTGGGAATGCAAGCTTATACATTCCTTTTGAAAATAAGTTTGGAGAACACTCAGGGATCTAAAAGTAGACCTGCCATTTGATCCAGCAATTCCTCTACTAGGTGTATATCCAAAAGACAAAAAATTACTTTGGAACAAAGGTATTTGCACCAGATTGTTCATAGCAGCCCAATTCATAATTGCCAAGTAATGGCAGAAGCCCAAGGGCCCATCAACCCATGAATGGATTAGTAAGTTATGGTACATGTATACCATGGAATACTATGCAGCCTTAAAAAAGATGGAGACTTTACCTCTTTTATGTTTACATGAATGGACCTGGAACATATTCTTCTTAGTAAAGTATCTCAAAAATGGAAGAAAAAGTATCCAATGTACTCAGTACTTTTATGAAACCAATTTATAATTACTCTTACTTTCTTATGAACGATAAATCACAACTATAGCTCAGGATGAAGGAGGGAAAAGGAAGGGGATGGGAAGGGAAGGGGGGAAGTTTGACAGAGGGAGGGTAAACTGGGGGGACCACACCTATGGAGCATATCACAAGGGTTCAATATATTTTGTTCAGATTCATCAAAGGACTCATTATCTAAGGCCTCTATAGCCTTGTAAAATGAATACTTATATAATAAGTCTTAGTCTTAAAAGTCTGAAGTAAATGTGCTGCAGAATGGATATTAGCAGGCATGGAAACAGCATAATCTCCTTGTACCTCCCATCAGAGCATTTGGGTGCACTGTCAATGGGAAGTAATAATTTGAAAGGAATTTTTTTTTCTCCTAAGCAATAGTTCTCAACAGTAAGCTTAAAATATTGGATAATGCATGTGATGAACATATGTGTTGTCAGCCAGGCTTTGTTATTCCATTTATAGAGCATAGGAAGAGTAGATTTAGCATAATTCTTAAGGACTCTAGAATTTCAGGAAAGATAAATGAACATTTGATTTAACTTAAAGTCACAGCTGCATTAACCCCCTAACAAAAGAGTCAGCTTGCTCTTTGAAACATTGAAGCCAGGCATTGATTTCTCCTGTCTAGCTATGAAAGTCCTCAATGGCATCTACTTTCACTTTAAGGCTGATTGAAAATCTGTTTTTTAGTGCAGCCCATTTCATTAATTATGTTAGCTAAATCTTTTTGATAACTTGTGGCTTCCATATCAGTACTTGCAGCTTAACCTTGAACTTTTATGGTATGGAAATGGCTTCTTTTCTTAAACCTCATGAACCAACTTCTGCTAGATTCAAATTTTTCTTCTGAAGCTTCCTCCTCTGTCTCAGCCTTCAAGGGATTAGAAAGAGTTAGGGCCTTGCTCTAGATTAGACTTTGGCTTGAGGGAAGTTGTGATGGGCTTGCTCATCTATTCAGACTACTCAAACTTTCTTATCAGTAGTAAGATTGTTTTGCTTTCTTATGAGTTGTGTGTTCACTGAAATAGCACTTTTAATTTTCTTCAAGAACATTTTCTTTGCATTCACAACTTGACTATTTGGTGCAGGAGGCCTAGCTTTCAGCCTGTTTTGACTTTTAATGTGCCTTCCTCACTAAACTTAATCATTCTAGCTTTTGATTTAAAATGAGAGACATGACTCTTTCTTTCACTTGAACACTCAGTGACCTCTGCAGGGTTATTAATCAGCCTAATTTCAATATTCTTGTGTCTCACAGAATAGGGAGGCCTGAGGAAAGAGGAGATGGGTAACAGCCAATTGGTAGAGCAGGTAGAACCACACATTTATTGATCAAGTTCATGTCTTATATGGCACCCCAAACAATTACAATAGTAACACCAAACATTCTTGATTACAGATCATTGTAATATCAGATATACAAATTTTAAAATATTTGGAAGACTTTAAGAATGTAATACAGAAACATAAAATGAACACATACTGTTAGAAAAATTGGACTAGTAGACTTGTTTGGGACAGTGTTCCCACAAAGTTTCAATCTGCAAAAAAAAAAAAAAGTGCAATATGGGTTAGGCACAAGGATAAAGCTCAGTAAAATTAGTAAACCTATATATGTGTATGTGCATATAAACAGCCTCCCAAGCCCCCAACAGACATCTTTTTACAAACCAACCCAGTATTTTCAAATTCAAGAATATATCATTTGTGCCTTTAAAAGAATCTGCCATTATTGTGTCCTTAGCCAGCTTTGTTATCAAGGTAATGCTAGCCTCATAAAATATTAGTTTGGTAATATTTCTTCTCCTTCAATATTTTGAAGAGTTTATGAAAGAATGGTATTAATTCTGCTGGAGATATTTGGTAAAATTCTCCAGTGAGGTCATCTGATCTTGAACCTTTCTTTTTTGGGAGGTTTTTGATTACTGATTCAATTTTCTTATTCATTTTTTTCCTATTCGGATTTCATATTTCTTCATGTTTCAGTCTTAGTAGGTGTGTGTTTCTAGAAATTTCTCCATTTGTTCTATCCAATGTGTTGGTATATAATTGTTCATAGTATACTATTATGATTCTTTATATTTCTATGGTATCATATGTAATGTCACCTCTTTCATTTTAAATTTTATTCATTTGAGTCTTCCTTCTTTTTCTTTTCTTTTTGTTATGACCAAATATCTTTATTTATTTATTTTTTTTATTAAATCATAGCTGTGTACATTAGTGCAATCAAGGGGTACAATGTGCTGGTTTCATATACAATCTTAAATGTTCAAACTGTTTAACATACCCTTCATGGCATTTTCTTAGTTATTGTATGAAGACATTTGTATTCTGCATTTAGTAAGTTTCGCCTGTACCCTTCTAAGATGCAACATAGGTGTGGCCCCACCAATTACCCTCCCTCCACCCCAGTATCCCCCCTCCACTCCCTTCCCATATTCTTTTGTTATAGTTGAGTTATAGCCTTCATATGAAACCTTTAAATTAGCTTCATAGTAGGGCTGAGTACATTGGATACTTTTTCTTCCATTCTTTAGATACTTTGCTAAGAAGAATATGTTCCAGCTCCATCCATGTAAACATGAGAGAGGTAAAGTCTCCATCTTTCTTTAAGGCTGCATAGTATTCCATGGTATACATGTACCACAATTTATTAATCTATTCGTGGGTCGATGGGCACTTGGGCTTCTTCCATGACTTAGCAATTATGAATTGGGCTGCAATAAACATTCTGGGACAGATGTCTTTGTTATAATGTGATTTTTGGTCTTCTGGGCATATACCAGAAGTATATAGTAAAGGAATTATAGGGTCGAATGGAAGGTCTATTTTTAGATCTCTAAGTACTCTGCAAACATCCTTCCAAACGGAGCGTATTAGTATGCATTTCCACCAGCCGTGTAGAAGTGTTCCCTTTTCTCCACATCCATGCCAACATCTCTGGTTTGGGGATTTTGTCATGTGGGCTAATCTTACTG
>CAUYRH010067709.1:0-15453 GCA_963574655.1 Perodicticus potto
CCTGTCCCTGATTGATGTTGCTGCTGGAACAGAACAAGTTCGCAGAATTTATTTCTGTCAAGGCTATTTTCCCTGATCACACTGGGGCTGCAAATGGGTCTGGCTCAGTCTGTGAGTTCCAGCCTTTTGTCTCAGCTTTCCATCCCCTGAGGGCCAGGTTGGTCTAAAGATAAGCCAAGCAGCCCCTCTGAGAGTATTCTAATCCCTGCACTCTGTTCTAGCCGGTACCGCCTCAGGCAAATCCTTCACGTGCCTTGGTTGCTGGTCCACCCTGCCGGCACCGGAGAAGCCTCTACCGGCACCTGAGAAGCCGCCTGCTTTCCCTGGCCACCCAGAACTGGGAGTGTCTCCTCAAAACATCCCCAGGGGTGCAGCTCTCCTGCTATTGTTCCTGGAGCTGGCTGCTATTTTGTGCCTCAGGAGACCTTCCCACTAGCCAGGTCTCCTCTCGGCTCACTCCCCTCTCACCACTCCTGAGCCGGAAAACCAGCACAGTTCAGCAACAGTCTGTGCTCGTCCACACCCCTCAAGAAAATCCCCCAGAATCTGGACTCTGTGGGGGACAGGCCTCCAGACCTCGGGGTGAGAGTGGAGGGGAACACCAGGAACTCTGACTTGCAGGTCGAGAGTATACACAGTTTTGTGCCTGGCTGGAGAGCACCACGGCACCCTAGAAGGGGAAGGAGGTTTGGTTTTTAGAAGGTTTTCTCCCATGGGGTAGGGTGGGAGGACGTCCGGACTCTGCTGGCTTGTTTGTATGGAGGTATGGCGAACCTCCTTCATGGGGGGAGGGGACTCCCGTCCGCTTGGTGATGTGCTCTGTACCTTTTTGTTTGTGCCCTCAGGGTCTCAGGTCTCCCCAGCAGGGTTGATGTGTGCTCTTCCACCTTTTCTTTTGGCTCAGATCCAAACCATCGGCTTTCTTGCTGAGTTTCTGTCCTTTAATGCTCCTTTTGGACGGGAACCTCTGCGGAAAGCTGGCTACAGATCTCCATCTTGGCTCCTCCCTTTTGCATAGTCTTTATCTGGTTTTGTTACCAAGGTAATGGCCCCATAAAATGAGCTGTGAAGTATTCCCTCCTCTTTTATTTCTAGAAGAGATTGTATAAAATTGGTGTTAATTCTTTTTTAAAGGGATTGCATAAAATTGTTGTTTGTTAAAATTCTCCAGTGAGCCTGAATATCTCAAGCATCCAAGCCTTCCTCCTCCTTTCTCATGCTCAGATAAAGGTTTGTGCTTCCTCTTCCGTTTGGCACCCTTCAAGCTGCCTGCTGTAGCAATTGGGACTCAAAGCCTCTACCAGGATGAACTGATGGGCTTGAGGAAGAGACTCCACATGCCTGCTTGGCTTTCTGAGCAGAAGGCAGGACTGGGCAGGACTCCACTTCTCACTGCCCTGGAGAGACTTCTAGTGACCCCTTCTGCCAAAGGGCTGGGCACAGCACCCATCTTAGCTCCCACCCTCAGAGGAAACAGAGGCTCAATCTGTCTTTTAAATTTATTACCACTCAAAAATGCTACCTGCCCAATGGAGGAAAAAAAATTGTTGAAAAACATGAAATTATAATGCAGGAAAATAGTCTTTGGTGCTGCCATCTAGAAATAACCACTGCTAAAATTTTGCAGAGGGTTGAGTGCACAGGGAACATTGGCAGGATGTGCCTCCTGGAGATCCACTGAGAAAAGACACGGTACCAGGGCTCATTTTTCCCCTCTGACACCTCAGGAGTTGGGGGAAGGAGCCCTTGTAAAGTCCAACTTTACATCAAGAAGATGAGGCAGTAGAGAGGTCTCTTCCTGCAGCTGTGCAGCGCAGGCACGTGCTTTCTCCTTCCTGGAGAAGAATCGAGTGCTGGTGATTTGTACTTTACAGGATGGGTGGCTCTGCAGGGAAGGTGAAGCCATGAAGAACTCTCTCCAAGGGAGAGCAACGGAAGCACCTGGGAGGGGCGGGGCTGTCTCTCCCGTCTGGGCCAGCTCTGGGAGGAGGGAGCGGAGGGACAGAGGAACTGCTCCCAGGAGGGAAGAGCAAGCAAGTTGGCCTCCTGTCCCAGCTTTAGGATGGGCTTTCCTCTCAAGCACAAAGGTTGTGTTCAGGGACTCTCAGCCTGCACTTGGCTGGTGCCAGAGCATCTGTGGCCAGGCATTGGCCTCTAGGGCTGTTTCCCCATTGCTTTCTCATGACCCCTGCCTCTTCCTCAGGGTCTGACTAGACATCAGGGCCAGGAGAGGTGTTAGAACAGGAGGTTGCAGAGCAAGGCTTGAACATCCTCTGTGAGATGACAAGACACGCCTCCCCTTGTAATGTCACCGTTGGATCCTGCTGTTCTGGAAGGAGGAATCCCATGCAGGGATGCCCATCCATGGTCCTGCTGAGAAGTGGACAAGAACATTCCCCCAGCCTTCATCATCCCACACTTCCCCCACCTCTTCTCCCCTTCCACTGGACTCTAAGCTCTTTGGAGGGTGAGTACTAAAGGGTTTCAAAAGCACCAGCTTTGGAAGCAGATGCAATCGAGGTTCAAATCCTGAATCCATCTTCCAGTAGCTGAGGAGTCCTGAGCCCATCATGCAGTCTCATATATTCTGCACCCTTCTTGACGTCTTCCTTTGCATACCTCAAATATTCAAATCTGACGTCTGCGTTCATGGACCTTGTCTTCTCCTACTCCATAGCATTATCCACCCAGTTAGTCAAACTAGGAAGAGCCCACATCCTACATCCTCACTCAGCTGTTCATATCGCTCCCTTTCAGGCCTATTCAATTAACCTTATAAATCTCTTTCTCTATCTCCATCATTATCTCTGAATGAAAATAACTACCTCCTAACTCGGTTATCCCATCTGCGTTGGTCCCCCATAATCTCTCCTGCTACTTCAGCCAGAGTGGTCTTTTAATAACACAGATCTGTTTACACCCCTCTCTTGCATAAATGTTTTTGTGGATTCTCTTTGTTCTTGTAACATACGCAACCCATCCTCCATGACTGACTTGCTCCTCCACTGTTCCCATACCTAGCACCTTTCTGATACCTACCTTTTTTTCCCCAGGCCAAGTTCCCTGGAAGATAGACTCT
Source organism: Perodicticus potto (assembly GCA_963574655.1). Lineage (NCBI taxonomy): Eukaryota > Metazoa > Chordata > Mammalia > Primates > Lorisidae > Perodicticus > Perodicticus potto. Next base: position 3,080 of record CAUYRH010067709.1, read on the forward strand.
GAGCTCAAGATGAGCAAGCTGGTCATTTTTCAAGGAGTACTTTTAGGATGCTTTTTAGGGAAGTAGAATTGCATAGAAGGAGAAGTTGAGCTGCAGTGAAGTCTCAGTGAAGACCTCAGCTGGCTTCACACAGAGCTTGGGACCAGGATGTGCCTTCAGAGTTGTTCTGAGCGGAGGTGAGAGAGTGGGACCTTTATGCCACCAGGCTGATGAGCTGTTGGCTGTGACCTGTTCCCAGACATGACCCAAGCAGGGTGGCTTTCTTCAGCTGAGGCAAGCCCAAGGAAGGTTGGGAGCTGAGGACGATCTTCTGTAGCCTGGTGCAACGTCTTCTTCCTGTGAACCACTGGGCTCAGGAGGCATATTCAGTCACCCACAGTCAGGTCCTCCACACAACCCACCCCACCAGAGCAACCCAAAGTTCTCTGACCATGCCTAGTCTCGTCTGTGCTTTACTAACTGGCTAAGTTTAGGTCAAGTGTCATGGGGGACAGAGAAGCAGCTTTCTCGGGGCTCTCTGAGTGCCTGGGTCTGGAGTAAACTCTGGTCAGGTGATAGAAAAAGGACCAGAGGAAAGGAAACCTCAGGCCTGTGAAGTGAGATTAAACCTGGGAGTATTAACAAAGTCTCCCTGCAATGTATTTCCTTGAATTGTTCCCCAAGCGGGTACAAGAGGCAAAGAAACCTGGCTGGGGAAAAGATGTTGAAATTATTTTCTTTCTTTTTTTTTTTTTTTGTAGAGACAGAGTCTCACTTTATTGCCCTCAGTAGAGTGCTGTGGCGTCACACAGCTCACAGCAACCTCCAACTCCTGGGCTTAGGTGATTCTCTTGCCTCAGTCTCCCGAGTAGCTGGGACTACAGGTGCCCACCACAACGCCCGGCTATTTTTTTGTAGCAATTTGGCTGGGGCTGGTGCCCTACCCACTGAGCCACAGGCGCCACTCGAAATTATTCCTTAGACATACTTTTTAAGGATGGTTTTAGATTTATAGGAAAATTAAGAAGATAATATAGAGTTCCCATGTATTCCCACATAGTTCCCATTATTAATATCTTAGCAATAGTATGATACATTTGTTACAATTAATGAGCCCATTGATACATCATGATTACACAGAGTTTGTAGATTTTTTTAGATTTCTTTCTTTTTTCTTTTTATTATTATTATTATTTTTTACCTAATGTCGTTCTTCTGTTCCAGGATCCCATGTTACATTTACTTGTCATATCTCCTTGGGCTCTTCTTGGCTTTGACAGTTTCTCAGACTTTACTTGATTGTGGTGACCTTTCCAGGTGTTTTTTTTTGAGACAGAGTCTCAAGGTGTCGCCCCAGGTTGAGTGCTGTGGTGTCACAGTTCACAGCAACCTCAAACTCGTAGTCTTAAGCGATTCTCTTGCCAAGTAGCTGGGACTACTGGCGCCTGCCATAACGCTTGGCTCTTTTTTGGTTATAGTTGTCATTGTTGTTTGGAGGGCCTGGGCTAGATTCAAACCTGCCATGGCACCTCAGCCGCTTGAGCTACAGGTGCCAAGCCAACCTTGCCAGGTTTGAGACATACTGAGCAGGATATTATAGGATGCCTCTCAGTAGGAATTTGTTTGATACTTTTTACATGATTAGATGGGGGTTATGGGTTTTGGAGAGCAAGGTAACCGAGGAAGAGTGTCTCTTTCGTATCATATCAAGAATACATGCTATTGACATGATTTATGATTATTGATATTTGTCTATGACTGTTGATGACCACTTGATCACTGCCTTTGTCAGATTTCCACACAGTCAATTTACTTTTTCCTTTATTTCCTCACTGCACTTTTTGGAAGGAAATCACTATGCACAGCTCATGCTTGAGGAAAGGAGGGTGGAGAACACTCATAAATTATCTGGGACTCCTCTGCACAGATATTTTCTCTTCTCCTTCATTTATTAATTTATTCAATAATTTATTTATGTCATTATGGATTCATAGATATTTATTTTATATTGTGGGTTATAACCCAATGCTATTTTATTTATTTTGTTGCTGAAATTGTTCCAGCTTTGGCCACTGGGAGCTCTTTCAGTTGGTTGACAAACTCATGTGTGTTTGGGTTTGGGGATTTGGGGGTATATTTTTGTTTTTTATTTTTAGCACTTTCTTACTTTCTGAAGGATGTTGAATTTTGATGGGATGTTTTAAAAAGAAGGAAGAAAGAGTAGTCTTTAAAGAAAAAGCTTGGGAATATAATTTGCAAGTGAGGTGACCGATGGGAAGAGTTTTATTTTGAAATCCATCAGCTAATAGAAACCAATGGCCTCAATGACATAGTCATTTATTTATCAAAATGTCTGATGGCCTATTACATGGCAACCACGTTTTGCAAACTGAGGATACACATAGTCTCTTCCATGTTAGGACTGGCATTCTATTTGGGGAACACAGACAGACAAACGCAAGCAGTTCTCATTTTAGTGCTGACATACATGATCCTGGCTGGGACAGGGTGGCGATGTGGGGAGAAAGTGTGCCGGTTATGGATGTGACACAGAGGAGTGATGGAGCAGGCTTCAGCTGGCTCCTGGGGACCGTTGTAAGATTCCAGTTCTTCAGTCTGGTTGTTAAGCTGTTGGTAACTTGAAATTGACCACATTGGGAGTATTTACACCATAGAAATTGAGAATATCACAAATCAGGCTTCTTTTAAAGTTGTGTTCACATTGAACATTTCACCAGTGGACATGTGCACTTTGAAGGCAGAATTGAACACGGGGTTTAAAGAACAAAGAAATGAGCTGCAAGGCTCTTAGACTGTCACAGCATTGCCACCATGAGCCAGAGGACTGGATGGACACAGGGGGACAGACAAACTGGTGCTCCCATCACAGACACAGGACGGAAAACTATTCTTTCTGGGTTTGAGGAGTAGGGCATTAAGGCAAAGAGGAAGGAGAATAATTTTTCCTCTTAAGATCGGATGGGGTTTCCCGCCTTCAGTATTCAGAAGACAGCGGACAAGCTCAGCATGGCTGTGTGGTTGGGGTAGGCTGGGATCCAGAGACAGAGAAACCCCTGAGAGCCCGGCCAGGGGTCTGGTATAGAGTCCGTCCCGTGGTGATGGACGAGACTGTTCTCAGGCGCTGATGTTCGGCTTGCTTCTGCCCTTCTAGGGAGGTGTCCTGAGTCAGTCCCCAGCCTGATCCCATGGCCCATTTAGGACCACAGAAGAAGTCCTGTCCCTGGGGCACAAAGGACCGACTGCGCTGACACAGGAGCCTGAGGCATTTGGAGCCAAGTCTGTGGAAGGTTCTCTCTGGCTTCTTCTCTCAGGCTGAGTCCCTGAAGGAAAGAGGCAGCAGAGACTGAGGGTCCCACGTGACAGGGGAGAAAGGAAGGCGCTGAGGAGAAACATTCCACATTTAATCATCTCTCTGCTCATTGTTCCTGAGAGCCTGTTATGTCTCCAGTGCTGGTCTCCTCCTGAGAAGCCTGTTTCAGGCAGATGTGTGGCCCTGAGATGGGCTCTGCCATCTCAACCCCACTTCCAAGTCCCAACTATTTTTCCTGAGTCGTGGCTCCCTGTCTTGAGTTCCAAGTTCCCTTGCTGAGTCCCTTCTGCTCTGTTACTTGGAGGGTGAGCCTGGGAACAGCCCTTAGAGCAGCTTGTCTGGGGCTTCTCACCCACTTTACAATGGGGATAGTTTTGGCCTAATGGACCCTAAAGGTCAAGTAACCTAGACATGGCCTTCAAGGGAGGCCACCACACAGCTTCTCCTCACCCACTTCCCTCAGCTCACGTCCTCCATGGGACCCTCAGGGTATTGTGGACACCCTTTGAACACCCTAGCCCATCTCCTACAGTGCCCACACACTTCCTCACAGTTGGGAGTCTCTAAGAGCATTCTGAGACTCCCGAGGGCACCAAGGCAGGTGTGTCACCTTCTGTAAAGTACACTAGTACTAGGTCCACTGGCCCCCTACAGGCCTTGCTCTCTCTCCCCCACACTTACAGTCAGGCCTTCTGCTTCCTGTGGACATAGACAGCAGTGACACCAACCACCAGCAGCATCTTGGGGCCTAGGAGGAAGGCTACCAGTGCTGGGTCTGCAAATCAGGGCACAGGAGGAGCCGTGAGAGGGGCTACCCAGGAGTCCATCCCAGGGGCCTCCACTTACCCCATCTGTGGCTACCTGGGCCCATCTATGCCCTGAAGCTTTTGAGTCTGCACCCTACCCTGCTGCAGCCCAATGAAGAAGGCAGGATAGGGGCTCCACATTCTCCTCACTCAACCCATCCCAGGCTGCCAGGTTGTTCTCCAGGAGGGGAGAGGTGAGGAGGATGTATACTGAGGGGTACAGAGGCCTGAGTTCCTCACTTCAGCCTCAGAACCCTGGGGGCAGGGTGGTTGTGCTCATTCTCATGGGAAACTTAGGCCCAGGGAGGGTAAGGAGGGTCACAATATTAGTGGGCTCCAAACCTGGGGAAGCCCATCACTGGTGTGCCTTAGGATGACTCCCAGGTCCCGGTCATTTGGGCCAAGACAAATCCAAACTGCCAGGGTCACAAGAATGATGATGAAAGGGCATGCAGGGGAGAAAGACAGTGGAAGGGCTGCTGAGGCCTAGGGGTGCGGTGGAGGGCCTCATGTTCTCAGGAGCTGGGGGATCCCTTGAGGGGCCTGTTCTAATGAAACCTACTGGCTGGAACACACCCCAATGAGTCAAGGAAACAGGTCTCAGGCTTGGGAGGCCTCCAGCCCCACCTAGAGCACCTGACCCACCATCAGGTATTTCTGCAGGACACAGACAGTCCTGGGAAACACATGTTTAGTGTCTTTGCCATTTTACAGTTTTTGTCATTAAATGAAACATATATATTAGAATATGTTTTTTATAAATTAAATGGTGCTGGCAGGTCCGTAAGGGCAAAGTGGAGACCTCAGCATCTGCGGCTGCTGCACTGGTGGATGCTGGCCCTTCTCAGCTCAGGGGCTTTCTGGGACCTTCTTGTCCTTGATGTGAGTTCTCAGCTCAGGAGCTTTCTGAACCTTCTTGACCTTGATGAGAACTGCACTGCTCAAGTGCACTCCTAGGGGTGAGCCCATCTTCCCCAAAGGCTGGGAGAATCCGGAGTATGAGGGCCCAGCCCCCTCCTCTGAAGTGAATACACCTGTAAAGGACCCTCTCAAGCAGCTCGGTGTTTGTCACCCCCGGGTGGCCCAGCATCTCCCTCTTCAGCTCCTGTGTCCTCACACCCTCAGACGTGTCCACTCTGATGGAACTCCCTGATGCTTCCTGCTTTCTTGTATCCTTCTCAGAGTCTGTGTCTCAAGAAAATGGACCTCGGGGAGAGCAGACTCTACAATCCAAGTTTGCAACCTGTTCCCTCATCTGCTGGCTGGCAGTGGAACCCCAGGGCTGGTGGTGAGTGGACCCCAGGCTGGCCCTGGGCTGTGGTGGTTAGGGGTGCAATTGATAAAACCTTCACTTGTAGAGAACTGGGATGGGTAACCATGGAAGGGAATCCCTTAACATCAGACATTTGAAAACAAACTGGAAAATGGTATTTATTGGGTCTATGGAATTGGATGGCTGTCACTGGGCACCAATCCTTTGGAGAGAGAAGTTGAGGGGTTAAAGCCAGAGGGCTTCTTGGTGGCACTGGAGGTTCTTATCCTCCAATAGAGGATTGAGTGGTGGACATCATCATAAGGGGAGGAGTGCTATGGAGAAGGTTGTATTCTGGACATCTGGCTGCCATTCAAGGATGAGGCCCTGATGGGGAAGCTGTAGGACCCTGATGTGGGAGCAGGTAATTGGGTACACAGCTATGATTTAATAATAATAATAAAAAAGTATGCAAAGATCTTCAGTCAACTTCTGGGTTGCTGAGGGCTAGTGTAACTGCAGAGTTCCTTATCTCAAAAAACATCTTCCCCAAACAAAAAGATACAAAAAGGAAAAGTCAATTCTATTAAAAGCAAGCATTCATTGTTCTTAGAAGAGAGAATGCCACAGGGCAAAACAACTGTGAGTCAGAAGAGGAAGATCAGAAAGGCCTGGTGCACAATCTCTCCCTAGGCCGCCATCCTGTCTTCACCCAGCCATAAGAAACAGTGCAGGATCCTAAGCAGGGTTATTTAGAAATAGCCCCAGTAGTATCAGATCCACCCTATGGGTGAGAACACTGAAAAAATGTCTTGCACCTGCAGCTAATTAAGCCAATTATGCTTCTTTCCTCATGGGGGCCTGGTATGCAGTGGCTGCAGATTGCAGCCTCCTTGGTAGTGGATGCAGCCTGTTGCTTGTATGAGTTGCTCTAAGGGACCTTGGAGACATTTCTTTCCAATGGAAGTTCATGTGTTAGACCTTGTGCTGTCCCCAATCTAGGCTCCAGACAGGTATGTGTGGTGCCTTTGGAAAGCCCTGGGGCACTGTGGCCAGGATTCACATTGGCCAAATCATCCTGTCTATCTGCTCTAAACTACAGAACAAGGATCATGTGATTGAGGCCCTTCGCAGGGCCAAGTTCAAGTTTCCTGACCGCCAGAAGATTCACATCTCCAAGAAGTGGGGTTTAACCAAGTTTAACTAAGATGAATTTGAAGGCATGGTAGCTGAGAAGTGACTCATCTCAAATGGCTGTGGGATCAAATATGTCCCCAATTGTGGCCCCCTGGACAAGTGGTGGGCCGTGCATTCATGAGGACTTACACTGTGTTGCCCATCATTTGCGCCTACCAACAATAAATCCTACTTCCTGTCAAAAAAAAAAAAAAAAAAAAGAAAGAAAGAAAAGAAAAAGAAAAAGTGTCCTGCAGATTGGAGCACAGATTTCAAGGGATTTCAGAGCAAGGGATTTCAAAGCGCACCTGATTTAAAAGGGCTGGCACAGAAGCCCAGAGACATGTAAATATGGCACCTTACATGACAAAAGGGACATTGATGATGCGATTAAATGAAGGATATTGAGAAGGGAGGTCATCCTGGTTTATCCTGGGCATGGGATGTAATCACAAGGGTCCTTAGAAGTGAAAGAGGGAAAAAAGATTACCCAAAACAAACAAACGAAAAACCCCAAACAACAACAACAAAAAAGAAGTGAAAGAGGGAGATAGAGTCAGTCAGAGGTGTGAGGATAAAAGCAGAGGTCAGGGTGAAGTGGGACCATTCACCAAGGGATGTCAGAAGCTTCTGGAAGCTGGAAAAGGCAACGAAGGGGATTGTCGTTTGGCACCTCCAGAAGGAATGCAGCTCTGCTGGCCCATTTTAGACTCCTGGCTTCCCTAACTACAAGATAACAAATTTTCACGGTCTTAAGCTATTACATTGTTGGCACTTTCTTACAGAATCAACAGAAACTCAATAGAAGGAGGCAGGAATATTTTAAAAGGACAGATGTGATTAAAAGGACAGGTATGACTTAAAGTGTATACTTTTGGCAGGGAACAGCACAAAGAAAGAAATTCTTTTTAGCCATAGAGTTGTAGGGGAAGAGTAAAAAGTGGGGACAGAGGGAAATTTAGGATCCTAAAAAAGAGTCAAAGAATTAAAGAATCCAGAACATTTCCCGCTCTCCAAACAAGGTAACACACTCCAAATGCTATTAACAAACCTGGATTATGCCATCCCGAGAGAGGCCTATTAAGCTGGAAATATTGTAAAATACCCAAACCCCAGGATAATACAGGGCATATTACTAAAGACTCTGCAGACATCAGGAGAATGATAATGGGGTTTTATGACCATTACACAGAGTTTTGATTACTTAGATAAAATGGACAAAAAATTCTTTAAAAAAGCACAACCTGCTACAATTCACCAAATATAGATTGAGTGAAATTCAGAATTTAAAATCATTCAACAAAGATGTCGAAGTCTAGATGTTTTACAGAACAATTTTACCAAGCATGTAAGGATGAATTAAAACCAATTTTTGTGCACAGAAAAACAGTTGTAAAAGAAATCTGCGGAAATTTGGATGTATACTGCATTTTAAATAATATGTGTATATGAGGGATTTGTTTCAATAATTTTAACAAAGTAAATATTAAAAAGTTAAAACATTATTAACTTGATAATATTGGTTTTGTAATGAAAAATTCTTAGTCATATGCCCACCTGACTGTAGAATCTGCCTGCACCTGCGTGTGCAAACATGATGAGCTATCAGTGGACATGACTATGCACCCTCCGTACACCTGTTATTATGAGGGAAATTGCCCTGCACTTCCTATCTTTCCTCTTCCAGCAGGCAGAGGCATGGACCAAAGATGACCTAACAGTGCCTCATCAGAGGAGGCCACCGCTGTAGGGCATTTTGGAAGGAGACTGGGCCTTTGAAAAGAGTTTTTAGCAGAGTACCCTCCTAGTGTTACATGAGGAGGAAATAAGGTAAATTTTATCATAGATAGAAGATTTCCAGCCAACTTCAGGTCTTTGGAATAATGTCCAGGTGAAGGGGATCATTCCTCTAATTAGCACAAATTTGCTTTTGAGGCATATGGTGACTCTCTCCTTAGGGACTCAGATTTAGCTTTATTATTTTATACCCATCACCAGATCTAATGGCAGGAGGTCTTCAAGAACATCCCCCCCCAGTGCTCCCCATGCCCTGGTTCTTCCTGTAAAAGTAAAAATCATCAGGGGGCTGAGATAGGAAAGGGCATCACAGATGAACAGAAACGTGCATGTAGTGAATGTGCAGAGAGGGCTTGTGGTTACTGCTGGTCCATTATGGCAGAGCAGGACACAGAGGGGCCGGAGCTGGGACCGGAATTACCATCTTCACTGAACCATGTTAAACTTCACTTCCCTTTTTGAATTTCATGCATCAGGCACTGCACTCTGCTGGAGTCAGGTTGCAGATATGGATGGAAAAGTTAAGGAAGGATCAGCGACCAGGTAGAGTCAGAGCAGGGAGGAGGGGTGGGCTGAGAAGGAATAATGGGGACGCAGCAAATGTCAGGTGGAGAAGGCAATAGGAAGGACACCGTGAATAGGTGACCCCCTTCCTTGCATTTTTCCTCCTGTGATATACATTTACGTCAAAAGATCTACCAAAGTGTGCACCAAACTCTTAGCAGTAATGACTTTTGGAACATGGGATTTGGGGGATGAATGGACTATAAACTTCTACTTTTTATTTGTAGACTTCGAGATTATTTTATACAAGCATACTTTTAACATTTAAAAAAAGATAAAATTTTAAAGTTTTTAGTAACCTCACCAGGGATGGTGTCTGTGGCCTGCTCCTTTGGTCTCACAGAGAAATCGGGGGCATGGCTTCTGTTGACTGGAGGCTGTCCATCAGGCTCCACCTGGCAGGTGAGCACCATGTTCTCTGTGGGCAGAGGAGGTCACCAGGAGCCAAGTGATCCAGTTGTATGTACCATCCTTGTTCTTTATGGAGGTCGAGGCTGTTTCTGTTCGGGACACATTTCCATTCTCCAACCAGGTCAGCTGTAGTTTCCCAGGGTAGAACCTCTCCACCTGGCAGGTGACGTTCACCTGGTTCCCCACCATCGGGGGCTGTTGGGTAACCTCCAAGGTGGGCAGAACTGAAATGGCACAGGGCAGAACTCTGACTTTATGGCACAGGCAGGTCACAGAGAATGGGCTGAATAACTTAGCTCCTCCCACCAGGGCAAGGGCTTCACCCAGGATAGTTCTAGGTATGCAGTAGGTGCTCAAATATTAAGGGTACACTTTGTATACAAGTAAAAGTGCTAAGTTCAATGCTGGGCACACAGTAGGTGTTCAAGAATCGTGACACGTATTAGGGTATTACTGAGTGAAATCAATATGCATCATCCTTGGGGTGCAGTGAGAATGTAGTAACTGTAGCAAAACGTGAAACTGCCAAGCACAAGGGGCGTGGCTTGTGCCACCTGCTTGTGCAGGTGCTCAGTAACTGCAGTTGCTATTGGTGAAATCAACGAATCTACCAGGCACAGTGCTTGGCACAAGCTGGGTGTTTGCCTGGCAGGTGCCATCAGAATGAGAGTAAGTGAGAGGCACATCTGGGCATGTGGTAGGTGGGCCAGACAGTTAGGAATTAGATTCCAGGTAGTTTAAGTCTTGGAGCAAAAACTGCTGGTCCCCAGAAGCCATGCCCTGGAGGTCTCTCCCACCTGAAGGAGGTGAGCTCAGATGCCGCCCCGGTGAGGTTACTACAAAGTTTCACATTTTACCTTTTAAAAAATGCTTAAAGTAGTATTCATGCTTGTTATAAAACAATCTAGAAGACTATTAAGTATAATACAGTTTCAAAGTCAGCTCATCCCTCCAAACCCCACTGGCTGCAGGCTGTGAGGCCAGATGTGGGCTCTGGCTGGGTGTGGGCTCCTCTACCTCGGATGGTCTCAGATAAGTTGGCAGTCCCATGAAGAGGGGCCCCTTGCAAGGTGATGTGGGCCACCTCACAGATGACCTGAGAGTGGACATCTCTGGGGTCCAGCGCCACCCTGGCTGTGCTGTTTACACGGTAGAAGGCCTTTTCTCCTGCAGGGTCCATGGTGGTCTGGACATGCGAGAATTAGTTCTCATTTTTGAACCACTTCAGGGTGATGTTTCGGGCGGAGAAGCCATGGGACTCACGTAAAGGTCACTGTCTGCTTAGCTGTGGCCCTTGCTGCAGGACCCGGTACCACGGGGACATAGGGTTTGACTAAAAAGGAGCATTCATAAACAGGAGATGTGATTGCAATGACCATCACTAGCAATAAGCATGTGACACTGTCAAGGAACTTCAGAGACACTATATTTAATCCTATGATAACACTGGGAGGTGGCCTCCTTATCCTCACCTTACAGACCAGGACACAAAGTCTCTGAGGTGAGAGTCCAGCCTGAGGTCAGACAGAGAGCAGGGTGGGCAGCACCCAGCAGGAATTCTCTCTGAACAGGGTGATTTCCCCTAATCTCAGCCCAAGGACAAAATTAGTTTGGTCTCTTGGTATTAACAGTAACTGTTCCTAGCTGGCCTCCCTTGACACCTTGCCTACCCCCAAGAGATTGTTTACAGAAGTCAGTACAGGGAACCGATGACAATGTGGCACTACTGTGGGAGCTGGCACAAGGCTGAACAGCCCACCAAAGGGGTGGCCTGGCACATCAAGCTCCTCATCGGTGATAGGGGACAGCAGCATCTCTCTGTCCCTGGGCACAGCAAGGCAATGGAAGTAGTTTCACTTTGGATAAATCACGGAAGAAGCTTCACAAAAATAAGCACCATTTATCTTTAGCCTGGACTCTATGTACGTCTAGGGGTTTCCATTCAGGTATTTATGACTCGAGTGTATAGTTTTCATTCTTTCCACAAATATTCCTGTGTCATCTGTGAAAGAAAATGAAGTAATTAGGCTAGGATTTGAAAGTGGAGTTGGGAAGTTGAGAGAAGCTTGTACTCCCACCTGCTGAAAATCAAACCACAGAACGTTCCAATAGACAGGATAATGTCTGAAGACAGAACCTTCTGGATTTCTACATCTCTCGTCTGGAGGTACCCTAATTAAGTAACCATCCAGAACAGGTTTGCAGTTTAGGGCTCTGTCCTGCCGATGAACTGTCTCCCAAAATAACATTTTGTGGAAATCCCCCACAGAACTTCTGCATTCACCTTGTGGGACACTATTCAGAGCTGCCCTGACTCACTCGGTGTACCGGAATTGCAATTCTTGGCTTCCTGAATAAGTGTTATTTCCTTTGAACTCCCGATCAATCCTTTTATTTTTTAGTTAATACGTCTAATTTGTGCACCTTCTATAACCTTGCTGGCAGCAAATATCACAAATATTTGTATTTATAAACATTGACTTTCTCCCTAACACTCATTAAACATTTTGAGGACATAGTAACAATAGTGTCACATGAAGGAGTCAACACAGCAGCAGCTCGGATGTCCCTAAAGGGACAGGAGGCTGTAATTAGCCCCCATTTATCGAGGGCTCCTCAGTCTGACAACACCTGCCCTTCTGTGCCCTCAGCCCTGTGATCCCCCATCCCTGAGGGGGTCCTCGGTGAGCCCCTTTACAGGACAAGGCTCAGAGAGGACCTGGCTGGCCAAGGGCCCAAAGTGGATAAAATCCCCGCCCTGGTAAGGTGAGTGAGGGCAAGTGGACACACAGAGCCTGGCGTGTAGTAGGTGCTTAATAAAGAACACCCACCACTGTTATCATGAGGTCTGGGCACTGCTGGTTCCAAAAGTACACATTTATTCTTTAGGCAGCAGAACACAGCAGAGGAAAAACACCAGGAAAAGTCTCAAATCCTGCCCCCTGCAGCTCCATGAAAACCCAAAGCATGACAGGAGCAGAAACCACCCAGGGACCATCTCCACCTCTCCTGAATAATCCCTCAGGAAACAGGTTTGGTAAATCGGGTTCAAAACACA
>CAUYRH010067710.1:0-12347 GCA_963574655.1 Perodicticus potto
GTCCCAGCTACTTGGGAGGCAGAGGCAAGAGACTCGCTTGAGCCCAGGAATTGGAGGTTGCTGTGAGCTGTGATGTCACGGTACTCTCTCCAGGGTGACAGCTTGAGGCTCTGTCTCAAGAAAAAAAAAAAAAAAAAAAAAAAAAAAGAAAAAAGCACCATGAAGGAAGTGCCCACCACAAGCCCACCTTCAAGCATATTTCTGGTTTGTTTGATTTTTCAGGTTTTCACCACAGTGAAACAAGAATAACAAATATGAGGAAGCTGAAGAGGCTCCAAAACATTCATAAATTTGATGTCCCTGATCTATGATCACTAAGTCCCTTCTTCCCAGGCTTATTGGAAGATTAATATGGTGGCCTATGTGGGTCATTATGAAAGTTTTGAGATACGCAAAAATCATGAAACATAAAATCCACACAGAGAGAAACAAATGAAGCGCTCCGGCAACACTGATAAGCCATGCAAATTGAAGCTTGAACAAGTGAATCAGAAAGGATGCTGAAGAACTGTAACAGAGTCTGTCTCAAAAGTTTCATAGTGACCTATGAAGAAAAAACCCTTTGCAAAGTGCTTGGCGCATAGGTAACAGTAAGTGCGAAGTTCCCTCTCCCTTTGCTACCTGGCTGGAGGAGACCAGCAGCCCCTTGCTCATGTTTAGCTCTCTACTCACCTTTCCGCTTGCCTTTCTGCCCCTTGAGAGTACAGTCCTCTAATGGTCTGCAGCAGGTTCTACAGATTATTCAGCAAGCCATATTTAGGCAGCCCTTGGAACACCAGAAGTAAGGCATTTAAATCAGGTTGGGCAGCTTGAATTTACACCATAAAGGCTCAACTCAAAGTAAGTGGGGAAAGTATCCACTTTTTCCCAGTTTCCAATTTCTTCTCTTCCCTTCCCTTTAGGAATGATCCTTAGTACAACCCTAGCCTGAGGCTAGAACTTGAGATAAATTGAGTTGTTAAAATATTGACAATAGAGATTACAGTAAAGTCAGATTGCCCTATTTCCAAACCTGAAAAGTCATTTAGTGTTAATTTTTCACACATAATGTGATTATTTTTATCCAGTACGTCCAATGGCTCAATAATTCTTCAGGATTCATTTGTCCTTGCTCTCAAAAATAGTCACCATCAAGCAACTTCCTAAGCCAGAAAACTGAGGAAGAGGGGAAAGGGCAAAAAGAAACCTAACTGACTCATCCTTTGTCAAGAAGCTGTCCCGAAAACTCAACCAAATGACTCTGGCTTTAGACAATTGACCAGAACTGAATCACATGATTGTGGCTAGCTGCCAGAGAAACTGGAAAATGAAGTTTTCTTTAGCAAGAAACTGTAAACCATGAATAAAATTGGGGTTCTGTTACTAAGGGAGAAATGGATAATGGGCATTAAGGAGGATACTAGCAGTATTTGCCTCACCTTAATTTTTGATATTCCACAAGACAGGATATCTGAAACTATAAGAAAGTCTTTAACAACAACAGAAAGTAGGTCCAAATGGAAAACTATCTGTCCGTTAAAAAATCCCTTCTAGTATGAATCAATTAGACCCCACATGAAATATAAGTTTTAATGTGTTGCTCAGCTCACGGGAAGCAAAGAAAATCTCTTACCACCACCACCCACCCCATGAAGAAAAGCTTGAAACTGCAACCAGCATGTTAGACGTAAGCTAATATGTAAGGGGCATATTGTCTGAGGGCAAAACCAACATCTGCGGGACCAAGAGAAGATTGAATCTCTTGCCAGCAACTAGTGCAAGGCACTCAATCAAAGCTCAAGTTCAACCTACAACCATGAAGAAATCTAAAGTCCCAGGTCACTGCTGCTCTTGACAACAATGAAAAGCAGATACAAACACTCACTGGAGGAAAGAATTGTCAATTTAGGCCCCCAGACTGTCCACAGGTTGAAATCATCCAAGTATGAGAGATCATAATAAATATGTTAAAATGGTCTAATACTAAAAAATACAACAAAACAAAATCTACAAATGTCATTCATCTTTCTGTTTCTAATAACTTTTCCATAAATGATTTTGACTTTTCTGAATAGACAATTTTATCATCTGTATCTAATGATGATTTTATTTTTACCTTTTCATCTTCTTATATCTTATTTCTTCTTTTTATTTCCTTATTGATCTGGGTAGAACTCCTGTGACAACGTTTAATAGAAGTTATGATAGAGGACATCCTTGTCTGGCCTATCACATTGCCATTAACTTGATGTTTAAAGTTACAGGCTTTAACAGATTACATTCCCCGCCTCTTTTAGGCAGGTGGGGGATTAGAAAGTTACTTTCTATGTTTTAAGACATGTGGTTTTCAAGGTGAATCAGTGATGAAATCATGAACTCTTAATAAATTTAAAATGAGGCTCGGCGCCTGTGGCTCAATGGGATAAGGCGCCAGCCACCTACACCTGAGCTGGCAGGTTCGAATCCAGCCCAGGCCCGCCAATCAAGAATGACAGCTGCAATCAAAAAATGGCCGGGCGTTGTGGCGGGCACCTGTAGTCCCAGCTACTTGGGAAGCAGAGGCAGGAGACTTGCTTGAGCCCAGGAATTGGAGGTTGCTGTGAGCTGTGATACCACAGCACTCTATCCAGGGTGACAGCTTGAGGCTCTGTCTCAAAAATAAATAAATAAATAAATAAATAAATAAATAAATTTAAAATGACAAGCAACCCAATAGAGAAATGGGCAAAGGACACAAACAGGGAATTCACAGACAAGAAAACACAAATTGTGAATAAAAATATAAAACTATTTTATCCTCACTAATAATCAAATAATTTCAGACCTGGTCAAATGCCCTAGAGAAATTTCTGCACACATGGAGCAGGTAACATATGCAAGAACATTCATAGTAGCATAATAGAAAACATCGAAAATCAGCTCCGATGTTCAACAAAAGAATGGATTAGCTATTATGTATTTATTTAATGCAAAATTATGTGTCAGTGAATGAACTAGAACAATATGCAAAATTGTGGATAAATTCCGGAAAATGGACTATTACATACACATGTATTATATGTATTTTGGATGTAGCAAATATGAAGTTCTTTTAATAAAAATGTGAATGATTGCCTGTGGATCCTCTCAATCCTTCCTGCTGTGGGAGGCGTTGGGAAAGACATGGACCCATATTCTTGCTGGTGTGCCCAGAATGCAAGGCCCTTTACCTGGACCATTTCTTAGTGTTATGCTTGCAAGGAGCAAACTTGAGTATTGAGGTAATGTATCTCACCAAAGAGCAGGCTTGCTTCTATTTGCTGGAAAAAGAAGTCTTCAATAGTTAGCTCTTCAAACTCAGTGTTCCTCATTGTGATGCAGAACTACTGGGCACATAGAATGCCCTGGGGACATTATCCTCTATGTCACTTCTATGAGATTTGAGAATCAAAAGAAACAGGTAAGACCATGCTGATACTCTGGCCACTGTTGTCCCATGAGTAACAAAGTCTTTGCCCTTACTCAAAAGTCTTGTGTCTTCTGCCAGCATCTGTAAACCAGCAGGCTAACTTGTTAGGCTGCAAGTGGAATCAAATCTCAGATTCTTCATAAACCTTGACAGTAAGTTGTGAGACTAGAAAAACTTGAAAAGAGCTTGATCCAGTTTAGTTGCTAAATATCATGATTTGGACTACTCAGTAACCTCTGTAGATTTTGCATTTCTTTGTGGAAAAAAGAGAACCTGAAAAGGAGAAAATTAAAGTGTACAGTCTCTAACATCCTACAATTCTATATTGTATAAACACAGGAAAAAATTGCCTGAGGCCTAAAGCAATGGCTTTCACTTGGATAAAAATGGAGTTTGCAAAGAATTGAAACTCTTTTTGCAATTCCACCTTGTAAATACCTGAACGATAAATCATTAAGTCCTTTGTGGTAGTGTTCCTTTCCTCTTCCAGCCTTCTTCTTCTCCTTTTTCCATTTTCTGAGTGTGGGCATTGACGCAGTGGAAGCAGTGGGATAGAGAAATGCGCCAGCCCCTCAGGGCTGTGTTGTTGTGCTCGTCTCTGCAGGGCCAGGGCTTGGAAGCCTGGCTTCTGTGTTAGCTTCTTCCGGTCAGAGGCAGTCTCATTCGACAAGCAAAATGAATAGACACAGAAGCCATCATCAGTATTATTCCTCAAGCAGAACAAGGCAGGAATATAGCTTTGGCAGAGAACAGAAGTGAGCCAGTGGGTTCCAGACCTTCTGAGAACCACTCATTTTGGTGCCACAAGTAATCAAGATCATCGGTGGTGGTTTCCTATGATTCCTTCAACTTCCATATTCCATGGGGGGTGTTTTTCCAGACTTTT
This sequence comes from Perodicticus potto, assembly GCA_963574655.1. Taxonomy (NCBI): domain Eukaryota; kingdom Metazoa; phylum Chordata; class Mammalia; order Primates; family Lorisidae; genus Perodicticus; species Perodicticus potto. The sequence continues at coordinate 4,314 of CAUYRH010067710.1, forward strand.
GTTCCCTTAATCTTTGTTTTTGTTGTTTTTTTTTTTTTGGTTTGAAAGTGCCTGATATGTTGTGTTAAATTCTTCCCACTCGAAATACTGGCAGTCGTCTCTCTTGTCCTATAACTGAATGCTCCTGATAAGAAGAAGTTAAAAGTGGAGAAGAAAACACTCCCTCCATAGCTTTTAAACTGTAATGGTAAAAACCGAAGTATAGATTTCGATTAGAACCTCTGCGTGTCTTAGAGCTTCTGTAGGTCAGAAGTCTGGGGAAGCTACTTTGTTTTGGGTTTCTTGGCTCAAATTAAGGTCAGGAGGGCTGCATTCGTTATGAGAAGTTGTGGGGACGAATCCTCTTCCAAGCTCATACTGTTCCTTGTGGTTGTAGAACTGAGTTTCTTGTTTCAGTGCCATCGCCCAGGAGCTGCTCTCTCCTCTCACAAGCTAACCACATCGCTTTTCATGCCTTTATTTGCCCCCCTTTAGCAACAGCCTCACAGGGTAGAGTCTCTCCCATATTTCTCATTACTCTGATTTTTACTTTTGCTGCATGTCTCTGATTCCAGCCAGAGAATGCACTCTGCTTTTAAGGGTTTATGCAATTAGATTGGGCCCATGCACATAATCCAGGAAAATCTCCCTGTTTCAATTTATCTTTAATTATATGTGCAAATTCACCTTTGCCAGGGCACATAACATCTTCACAGGTTCCCAGGATTAGGGCGATCACAGGATTGTGGGGGCATTCTGACTGCCATACCACCTATGAAATTTTAAATCTATCTGAATCTACTTTCTTCATCTGACATTCTCATTTAAAACCTTTATAACCTGCCCTCGACTATGGAAACATTTTTTAACTTGGTATATTGGCTGGAGGACCTTTTAATTTCCTTTAAATAAGAAAAAAAAAGGGGGGGGAGAGAAGGAGCGGTCAATGCAAGGAAGGCAATGACAACAAAGCGACCCCAGAGGGGCGATAGAGAGCAAGTACTACAAGAGTGGGTTTCGAAAGAGAGCGAATCTTACATAGTTTCACAGTAACTGATTCATTTTAGAAAATGAAGATTCACTTCTTCCCTTATCAAGCACGTTACACCCGTTAATTGTTCATGGAGTAGCCTGCTTTTCAACACACACAGACACAGAGTGATGAAAACTGAGAAATATAGTAGTTTCTCAGAATCAATTTGATCCAAAAGCCTCCTTAGAAGTGGAGAGAGAATTTGAGATTGCTCCTGGGAATCTAGAAACCGAGATGTTACTCTTTGGGATATGAAGATATTGCCAATTCTCTTCAAATAAACAATATATGTGTCTGGCTTTATAATAGGTGACGTTTATTCCCTGCTGTTTAGTACCCCAAAAGGAACATTTTTCGTCATAATGAATACTTCCCCACACACAAACCCTGGAACATATTTGTGCATTAATGTGGAACAAAAATATTCATTAGAAGTATGACTGGATCTTTTGTCCTGCCTGTGTAAATCCATCATCTATCTCAATAATAAAAACTATTTTTCCTCTCTAATTTTGCCTTTCCAAGACCAATTTTCATTCCTTTTGTTTCCTTTATTACCTATGAAACAGAGTATAGAAAAAAAAAGTGAATTATGCAGAGATAAATACTAGCTTATAGGAGCTTCTGCTTATCATCCCAGGTCCTCAGCTTTCTGCACCTTTGTTCAAAAAATTGGGATATAAAAAATATTTTACAAACATTGCATATAAATAGCGTGTGTACCTTCACTAGATGCTTAGGGCATGACAAGGACTATAGAAACTCAAAATGAGTTAACATGATTTCTTAATACTTGAGATTTATATTATAAAATAAATGCAGTGAATTTCAATTCCACTTATTGGTGAAAACACATGCATCAAATCTAGCCTCCTATTAATAGTCTAGCCTTGCATCAAATGACCTTAAAAGCATGTCAATATTTATTTGATGTAAGATCATTTTATTTTAAGAATGTTTATCCCAAATGGGTTAACTATGTTCAGAAAGACCTCAAGGCATGCATTTATAGGAATATATCAGATGACCTTGCCAAAATTTCTCACTCTGAAATACCCCTGGGTTTTGCTTATGTGAAAAATGTGCTTTAAAATAATAAACTGTCTTAGCTTGCAGTTATGCTAAGATTAGAAGATTCATATCTATGACCCTCAAAACTCTGATTAATATTCTGTAAAAGACTGAGGCCAAGTCACTAAGTGAAAAATGTGCAAAAAAGCATAATAATATTTTCAATGTTTGTATTGAAATGTATAGTATTGAGAATTTTATCTCAGTTATCTTATTTGGACAAGATAGGCCTCCAGATTGGCACTGTGAGTCTCAAGTGCAGCTTGCAGCCCTGCCACTGACTGTAACATCAGTTTATCTCCTTTAAACTTGCTCTCCACCCACAGGGGGCAAAATAGATCAATTTAAACGGCACATGTTCAGAAGAGGGAGAAGAAGGTTTCAGGGAGAATATTTGTACTTATTAAGTGTCTGCTATAAAGTAGTAGACATGCAAAGGTAAATAGATAAAGAATTTTCTCTTTTGAGCAGATGCCTGTGGCTCAGTGGGTAGGGCACCGGCCCCATATACCGAGAGTGGTGGGTTTGAATCACCCCGGCCAAACTGCAACAGAAAAACACCCGGGCATTGTGGCGGACGCCTGTGGTCCCAGCTCCTCGGGAGACTAAGGTGAGAGAATCGCCGACGCCCAAAAGCTGGAGGTTGCTGTGAGCTGTGACGTGACCGCACTCTGCCGAGGGCGACAAAGTGAAACTCTGTCTCAAAAAAAAAAAAAAAAAAAAGAATTTTCTCTTTTTGTCTAACAGCAATAAGACTACGAAGCCATTTTAAGCAAGGCGAGTGGATTATCATAATCACTTTTTGTGAAGATCTTTCTGGGTGTAGTACAGAGAACGTTTTCTCTTTCTCCCTAGGCCCCAATCCTCATATCCAACTGATCAGGACAGAGACCAGATAGATTCACGCTCTGTTCTCACCGCTGGCTAACTCTCATCCTAACCTCATCTGCCTGCCTCCACCCTCTAACAACGTTGATTCTTCCCAACTGCAGCCGGCTCAGATGGATTCTCTATTTCAGATAGACCCCCCCACGATTTATAAAGTCTCCAGTCCTTAACCGGCCAGGATGTTCCAAGGCCTGACACTCCTGGTCTTTATCCACAATGAAAGGCTTCTAGTTCCTACACGGCTGCATTTTACACCGCTCCGTCTTGGCTTAGATTTCTTTTCTTTTTGCTCTCATTTCCCCTTCTGCTGAATTCTCAGCATCCTTCCAAAATTCTTAACAGAAATGTTTCTCCACCCACAAAGGTCTAAAGAAGAACTTTTTTTCTTTACCGTGCTTGGGAGGACATACTCTGCTACTCTCTGTCCGAATACAAAGCAACCAGTCAGGAGCTGGTGCTGCTGGCGGTGGTGCGCCCAAATCCACACCCTTTCTTTTCTCTATCCACGTCCTGACACAAACAGCGCTATTGGCAAACGCGAAGCCAAAACAAAGCAAAAACCTTGCCTTGTAGAAGGTCCTAAGCTAATGAGCAAAGATACAAGAAAAAAGATCCTAAAAATTTCAGGAGGGTTGAGAACACCCTTGCAGGACCTGGTGCCCTTTGACTCTTAAATAAATTAAGTCGAAGTGATCCTGGGCTATCCAAAAATGAAGGACGAGGAAATGGTCACGAGAGCACATTGCTGCCAGGCGATTTTGCAGAAAATTTTGTTATAATTATGTACTTTTGTCTGACCAAATGTACCATGGTCCTTTTCTATTAAAAAAGAGATGTACTGATGAAGATAGATTCAACTGAGTCAAAATGTATATCATGAAACAAAATTGGAAATATATCTTGCAGTGTTTCTGCAAAAAACATGAACTCTGTTTTCAAAAGCATGTCAAACCTCGTATTCTTGTTTTAAGGATTTATTGCCACTGAATACCCTACATCGAGTATTACATTTTATGGAATAGTTTGCAGTCGCAGGGTAAAATATTATTTGTTAATTTTGAAATGATGTGAACCCTAAAGACTTTTGAAATTATTTTTCTGTCACCATGTACTGAATAACCTTCAGCGTTTTTTCCTGTTAAGACTATTGAATATATTGTTATAAAGTAATGAGAAAATTTTCTTGCATAATAATTCACAAACTGACTTCAAATACATTTTTATACAAAATTCCAATAGTCCTTTAAACATGTTATAAATAAGACCATTATATCCTCCCCCCAAAAACTAATTTGAAAAATAATCATGTGATATTAACTTGGTATGATTTTTTTTTTTTTGGCCGGGGCTGGGTTTGAACCTGCCACCTCTGGTATATGGGGCTGGCACCCTACTCCTTGAGCCACAGGCGCCACCTTGGTATGATATATTTTAACCAAAATTCTTACTTTAAACTCCTACCTAGTAAAACATGAATAAACACAACAATTAAATAGGTGAGGTGAATGATACGTTAACCAGTTTGATGTAAACATTCCAAATTATATATAAAATCAGCATATTGTACCCCATAAATGCAGTAATGTAAATATAAGATACTTTTGTTCATGTTTAAGAATATGTCTATTAACAAAATACTAAGACTCCAACTAAACTCCAGTTATGTTTAAAACAAAAATGAGACAGATATTTTGGTGGGCTCTTCAATATTACTTTTCCTCAGCCCAGGATGTTCTCCCATCCCTCTTCCTGAGGAACAAAACTAACTCCCCTGATTTCACTTGATCCAGGTCTTGAACTCCCTAACAACAGTGAGATGGTACATAACAGTGAACATCACTGGATTTCAGGAGAGAAACAAATAAATAATTCTTATTACTGAAGTGTCTTACTTTGTTTAGTTTGCTATAATAAATACGTTAAACCAGGTAAGTCACCAAACAATAAAATTCATTTTGAAGGCTGGGAAGATTGAAGTACCAGCGGACTCAGTGTGTGGAGAGTGCCCATTCCTCACGGGCGGAGACTTCTTGCTGTGTCCTCATATGACTGAAGAGCCAAGCAAGCTCCCTCAAACTTCCCAATTTTTATTCTTTTTGCTAAAATAAGAGTGCCAATCACATTCATGAGGACCCTCATGACCCAACCATCTCCCAAAGGCTCCCACCTCTTAATACTATCACGCTGGATATTAAACTCCAACATGCAAATCTTTGGGGGGGACACTAACATTGAGACCATAGCATGGAATTGCTAAGATCAAGCTCTTTTTTGGTTGCAAGCTTCCAAATTATAAGAAAGGAAATCACGTGCAAAATGAAGCCCAGCAGAGACCCAGAAATAGAGTGACAGAGGGGCCGGGAGGCGGGAGGGGAACGAGACTTGGTGAGGTGCCCTGATTTAAGGAGTTTTCTAGGCTTTGGTTCTAAGAAAATAGCTTCTCTCTTTTTCATGATGGCATAAGGGAGGTTGCAGGTCTAGACGAAAAAAAATGAGAAAAGGTGACCTGGCCAAATTTCCTTATAAACACCTGAACAGCTGACCCGGCAGAGATCTCTGTAGTCATTATAATGAGGGGAGTCATCACCTACGTGAGGTCTTCAGAAGAGTGTACCTGTCTCTGTAGAACTTCATATAATAAACCATCTGGAAGGTGTGGATTTATGGGGCATGCTTCCCTAGAAAATCTCATTGATTTGCAATAAAATGGACATTCTTCTGGGTGAGTAGTATAGCCTGGTGGATTATTTATGGAACTCATACATCAATCTGAGCCTGCGTGCACCCCGATGTGATAAGAAAAGACCTATGGGCCTACACTGGGGATCCAGAACATTCTTCCGCTTCACCCGTGTATTATAATACTTGTATCTTTGAAATTGATGGTAAAGCTTGACAAAGTAAAGTATCTAATTCATGCGAGTTGGCTGTAATAATCTGACCTTTGCATTATCTCAGTTTTCTACACCTTTCTCTTTTGTCCTCTGGGTTCTGTGTGCTAGTGCATTACCTTCCTGTTTAATCTGGTCCTACTGTGCATATTGCAAGCGTACATACCAAATGTATTAATAGTAGAATATAAATGTCTAAACACAACAATTAAATAAGTGAGGTGAATGAAATGTTAACCAGTTTGATGTAAGCACTCTAAATGGTGTATAAAATCAGCATATTGTACCCCATAAATGCAGTAATGTAGACAGTTATGATCTAATAAAAAAAATGATAACAGCATTCAAGTCTGTCTATGTCCTGACAACTGCAAGCAAATATTAGCAAAAGATCAAAGTTCAATAAATTTGTTTTGCAAAATGTATTTAAAAAAAAAAAAAAGGATTGGGTTTCTGCTGTCTATAACCAGATGAGTCCTAAATAGTACAATGAGCCTAATTTACTGGGAATTTCCAGTGTAGATGGTATCAGAACTTTTATTGCCTACATTTTGGAGCTTATTTCAGGGTCAGTGGTAAGCCAAGACTGAAAACAAAGGTGCTTCTATAAAATCAGAAGCCAAGATTTACTCTCTCTCTATTTATATATTTCTCTTGATGATGTGTTCGTATCTCTATGTGGGTTATCCATAATCTATACTTTCAGAAAATTTTGCTGAATAGCCTACAATGGACTGAATATTTGTGCCCCACTCCCAAATTCATACTGTGATGCCCTCACCCCCCATGCGATGATATCAGCCAGTGGGTCTTTTGGGAAGTCAGTCAGTCATGAGAGTGGCGTCCTCATAAGTGAGATCAGTGCCCTTATGAAGGAGGGCCTAGAGAACTCTCTTGCCTTTTTCCACTGTCTGAGAACACAGTGAGAAGAAAACAGTCTACAACCCAGAAGAGAGCACTCACCAGAACCCGACCACGTGAGCACTCTGATCTCAGACTTTCAGCCTCCAGCCCTGTGAGAAATCTATTAGCATTGTTTATAAGCTATTTAGTCTACAATGCCTTGTTACAATAGTCCAAACTAACTAAGCCAGTTTGGAATTTAATGGATTTACAATTAATTTTCATTGTTTGAACTTTTATATTTCAAATGGTTGACCTAGATTTAGCACTTGTCAAAAACTATGTACGTGTCTATGTATAATATAAAATAGTACTTACTCCTTGTGTCTGCTATAAATACTTAGGACGTTATACTAAAAATTGATCTTATTTCTCTTTATTTATAATTTTGGGCAACACGCTGAAAGGCAGAAACTCTATTTTTTTCATTTTTAACACTTCTATACAGTAAAACCTATCCTCTGTGGCATACAGTTCTATTGTTTTGACAAAAAACATGGTCATATTTACCACCACAATCATAAACAAAACAGTCTATCAATGTGAAAATTCCCTTTGAGCTATCTCTTGGTTATCAACCCTCAGCCCATCCTCATATTCCCTGTGGCTTTTTTCTAGAATACCACCTAAAAAGATGATACATCATGTAGCTTTCTGGATCTGACTTCTTTGCTTAGCAAAGTCCCTTTGGGATTCATTCTCATCTTTGAGCGTATCAGTAGTGTATTTCTACTACAGAGCAGTGTCTCACAATATGGATGCAACACAGCTGATTCATCCATTCATCACTTGAAGGACACTTGGATAGTCTCCAGCTTTGGGGCATTATGAATCAATGCTATAAACCAGGGGTCCTCAAACTTTTTAAACAGGGGGCCAGTTCAGTGTCCCTCAGACCGTTGGAGGGCCAGACTATAGTTTAAAACAAAAAAAACTATGAACAAATTCCTACACACACGACACATATCTTATTTTGAAGTAAAAAAACAAAACGGGAACAAATACAATATTTAAAATGAAGAACAAATAAAGTTAAATCAACAAACTTACCAGTATTTCAGTGGGAACTATGGGCCTGCTTTTGGCTAATGAGATAGTCAATGTCCGGTTCCATATTTGTCACTGCTGGTCGAAACAAGTGATGCAAGTGTGCATCAGTTAGTCTAGATCTGGTTGGAGATTTCAGATGTTTCATTCTGGAAAAAGTCTGTTCACAGACATAAGTGCCAAAGATGGTTGCCATTTTGAGTGCATGGTTCCTGAGATTAG
>CAUYRH010067711.1:0-13060 GCA_963574655.1 Perodicticus potto
TCCAATTCCTGGGCTCAAGCGAGTCTCCTGCCTCTGCCTCCCAAGTAGCTGGGACTACAGGCGCCCGCCACAACGCCTGGCCATTTTTTGGTTGCAGCCGTCATTGTTGTTTGGTGGGCCCGGGCTGGATTCGAACCCGCCGGCTCAGGTGTACGTGGCCAAGCCATGTGGGGTTTTATTTTACCATTAAAAAAAAAATTGTGTGATTTAGCTAACCAAGTTCTTACAGGGAAAACCTGGAACTTTTAATATTTCTGCTGGGGGTGGAGAGAGAGAAAAGTCTAAAATCAATGACTTAAATTTCCATCTTTAGAATCTAGAAAAAGAACACAGGGTCAACCCAAAGTAAGCAAAAAGAAGGTAATAATAAAGAAAAGAGCAAAATCAATAAAATAGCAAATAAACATAGCAAATCATCACAGACAAAATCAGTTATTTGAAAGATTAACAAAATTGATGAAATTCTAACCTGATGGATAAAGAGAAAAAGAGGGGTTCTCACTACAGATTATATAGATTTTAAGAAGATAAGGAAAATAACCAATGGGTCAAAATGGAAACTAAAAAATCATAACTAAAAAACTAATCAAACTAAAAAATATTTTGAGATGAATGAATACAAATGCAAACTATACAAAAAGTTAAGCAGTTAAAGTAGTGCTTACAGGAAAATTTAAATCAATACAGGTCTACATTAAAGAAGATTGATCTCAGGGCAGCACCTGTGGCTCATTGAGTAGGGCGCCGGCCCCATATACCAAAGGTGGCGGGTTCAAACCCTGCCTCAGCTGAACTGCAAAACAGAAAAATAGCCGGGTGTTGTGGAGGGCACCTGTAGTCCCAGCTACTTGGGAGGCTTAGGCAAGAGAATTGCCTAAGCCCAGGAGTTGGAGGTTGCTGTGAGCTATGTGACGCCACGGCACTCTACCTAGGGCAATAAAGTGAGACTCTGTCTCTACAAAAAAAAAAAAAAAGATTGATCTCAAATCAATAACCTAAATTTCAGCCTTAAAAAAGTAGAGCAAACCCGCCAGCTCAGGTGTACGTGGCTGGCGTCTTAGCCCGTTGAGCCACAGGGCTGTTCGAATCTAGCCCGGGCCCGCCAAACAACAATGACGGCTGCAACCAAAAACTGGCCGGGCGTTGTGGCGGGCGCCTGTCGTCCCATCTACTTGGGAGGCGGAGGCAGGAGACTGGCTTGAGCCCAGGAATTGGAGGTTGCTGTGAGCTGTGATGCCACAGCACTCTATCCAGGGTGACAACTTGAGGCTCTGTCTCAAAAAAAAAAGTAGAGCAAATTAAACCCAAAGCAAATAGAAGAAAGGAAATAATAATGATTAAAGTACAAGTTGATGAAAAGTGAATAGATAAACAATAGACCAAAATAACCAAAATAAAAAATTGAGTCTTTCAAAAGATCAACCAAATTAACAAACTTTTAGCTAGATTGACCAAGAAAAAAGGATCAGTAACACTGGGAATGAAAGCGGGCACATTACTAATGAATTTATAGAAATATAAAGCTTCTTAAGAGAACACTACAAATATTTACATGCCAACAAAATGGATAACTTAGATGAACTAGAATCTAGACAAATTCTTAGAAGGACACAAACTACCAAAATTAACTCAAGATTAATTTGAAACTGCATATAGGCCTGTAACAAGTAAGGGGATTGAATTAGTAATCAACAACCACTCCCAAAGAAAAACCCAGCTCCCGATTATGGTGAATTCTACCAAACATTTAAAGAAGAACTAACACCAATCCTTCACAAATTTTTCCGAAATATAGAAAAGTAGAGAACTCCTTCTGTGAGGCCAGTATTACCCTAATACTGAAAATGGCAAAAACATCACAAGAAAGGAAAACTAATATCTTTCGCAAATATAGACATATGAAAATTCTCAACAAAACGTTAACAAGCTATAGCCAGGCGTTGTGGTGGGTGCCTGTTGTACAGCTACTTGGGAGGTTGAGGCAAGAGAATCGCTTCAGCCCAAGAGTTTGAGGTTGCTGTGAGCTGTGACGCCACGACACTCTACCAAGGGTGATAAAGTGAGACTTTGTCTCAAAAAAAAAAAAATGTTAACAAGCAGCATATAAAAAACATACACCATGACCAAGTGGGATTTGTTCCAGCAATACAAGATTGGTTTATATACAAAAGTGAACCAACAGAATACATCATATTAATAGGATAAAGAGCAAAATCCACGCGATCGCCTCAATGGATGCAGAAAAAGCATTTGACTAATACAGCACTGCTTCATGATAAAAGCACTTAAAAAACTACACATATAGTTTCTCAAGATGATAAAGTGCAACTACAAATAACTGACGCCTTACAGCATTTAATACGAAAGACTGAAAGCATTCTTCTTTAGATCAGGAACAGGACAAGGATGTCCATTGTCATCACTTTCTTTTTTTTTTTTTTAAGACAGGCTTTCGCTCTGTTGCCCAGACTAAAGTGCAGTGGCATCATCTTTGCTCACTGCAACCTCAAACTCCCAGGCTCAAACAATCCTCCTGCCTCAGCCTCCCAAGCATCTGGTACTACAGGAAGTAATAACCATGCCTAGCTAATTTTTCTATTTCTTTGTAGAGACTGGATCTTCCTCAAGTCTCCCTCTTGCTCAGGCTAGTCTCAAACTTCTGGCTTGAAGCAATCCTCCCACCTGGGTCTGTCAAAGTGCTAGGATTGCAGGTGTGAGCCACTCCACCTGGCCCATTTTCATCACTTCTAGTCAACATTTTACTGAAGTTCTAGACAAGACAATTAGGAAAGAAAAAGAAATAAAACGTATTCAGCTCAGACAGGCAGGGATACTAACCACTATACTAACGAGGAACTGTTGGTATTCAGCTCAGAAAGGAAAAAATAAACTATCTCTATTTGCAGAAGACATTACACATAGAAAACTCTAAATAACACACAATTATTAGAGCTGATAAATAAGTTCAGCAAAGATGAAAGGATGCATGATATAGCAACAGTACACAAAAATCAGTTGTGATTTTTTTTTTTTTTTTTTGAGACAGAGTCTCAAGCTGTTGCCCTGGGTAGAGTGGACCTAGGGAGAGTGTCACTGGAACAAAAGAATTGTAAAAAGATATTTTTGAGGGAATTAAAGAAATTGAATACACACAGGGTACTAGGTGATATTAAGGAACTATTGTTCATTTTGATGGTGTGAAATGAAATCGCAGTTGTACTTTTCCCCAAAAAGCTCTTAGTTATTAGCATCATAAACTGAAATCTTTCTGGGTGAAAAGCTATGTTGTTTAGGATTGCTTTAGAAAAATACCCCCCAAATGGGGGTGGGTGAATAATGAACAGTAGAATTCTGAGTACTATCTAAACTGAGCAGCGGGTGGCGCCTGTGGCTCAGTGGATAGGGCGCTGGCCTCCTATACCAAGGGTGGCGGGTTCGAACCCAGCCGCGGCCAAACGGCGACAAAAAATAGCCAGGTGTTGTGGTGGGCATCTGTAGTCCCAGCTGCTCTGGAGGCTGAGGCAAGAGAATCACCTCAGCCCAGGAACTGGAGGTTGCTGTGAGCTATGATGCCACAGCACTCTACCAAGGGCGATAAAGCAAAACTCTGTCTTATAAAAAAAAAAAAAAAAACCCTGAGCAGTGAGTGCATAGCGTTCATTATTATTTTCTCCCCTTTGTGTAAACTAGACATTTTCCATTGTAAAAAGTTTTTTAAAAAACAAACCATCGTGAGGCTGAGGCAAGAGAATCACCTAAGCCCAGGTGTTGGAGGTTGCTGTGAGCTGTGTGATGCCACGGCACTCTACCAAGGGCAATAAAGTGAGACTCTGTCTCTACAAAAAAATTAATAAAAATAATAAAAAACGAACCAAAGCTAGCATTACGATGCCATGCCGGCGACCCAGTAGTGCCCACAACGTGCCTTGGCCCCTTCACATCTTTTCTCCACAAGCTGTTCTGGGATGATATGCACCGAGAAGGGGGAGAAAGAAGGCCCAGTAACTCGCACATTGTCCCCAAATCTCAGAACTCCAGGAAATGGCTGGGTCTTACAGAATCCTAAATCTCCTTGAGTTCATTAGCCCACAACAATCTCAAGACCAAAACCCTTTGTGAGACTGCACAATTGTTTTCAAAGGGCAAACTTGAATCTAGCCAACTACCACACTGAAGCCAAAAACCCACCCCAGGAGTAAGGGAGTTATTTGCCACAATGTCCAGGATGGAGGTGGCCTTGGAAGCCAATACCAATCTTTCCCAGCCTGGCTCCCTCAGAGGAGGAGTGAAGAAGTTATACCTGAAAAATGATTAACTGGCTCAACAAGATTCTCTGACACTTGTTTATATATACTATATAATTAAATGTGTAAAATTTGCTTCAAGATAGTAAGTTTTAAAAAAATAAGGATATAGGGTGGCGCCTGTGGCTCATTGAGTAGGGTGCCAGCCCCATGTACCGAAGGTGGTGGGTTCAAACCCGGCCTCAGCCAAACTGCAAAAAAACAGAAAAATAGCCGGGCGTTGTGGCGGGCGCTATAGTCCCAGCTACTTGGGAGGCTGAGGCAAGAGAATCGCCTAAGCCCAGGAGTTGGAGGTTGCTGTGAGCTGTGTGACGCCACGGCACTCTACCTCTCTACAAAAAAAAAAAAAATAATAAGGATGTAGAGGCTCAGCACCTGTGGCTCAACGGGCTAAGGCACCAGCCACGTACACCTGAGCTGGCAGGTTCGAATCCAGCCCGGACCCACCAAACAACAATGACGGCTGCAACCAAAAAATAGCCAGGCGTTGTGGTGGGTGCCTGTAGTCCCAGTTACTTGGGAGGAAGAGGCAGGAGACTTGCTTGAGCCCAGGAATTGGAGGTTGCTGTGAGCTGTGATGCCACGGCACTCTATCCAGGGTGACAGCTTGAGGTTCTGTCTCAAAAAAAAAAAAAAAAAAAAAGGATGTGGAGAAATCAAAATCCTCATTTCAAGTCCTTAACTTTGTTGGCAGGAAATGTTTGCAGCCTCCATGAAAAAGCAGGTCCTCTAAAGGTCAAACAGAATCATCATATGATCAGTGTATTAAGCTTAATCTTCTGTCTTTTGACGCTTTGACATCCGGAGCCTTCCTGATGCTGGAGGAACCGCCCCTGCAAGGGTGAGCTAATTCCCAGAAACAGCTTTGTTGCATGAAATTCAAGCATGGTAAAAGCAAGATTCTTAGCATATCATTTCCTATAATATGTACAGCCACATGAAAATTAAATATTGAGTGTGTGTGTGTGACATACAGAGAGAGATGCTTAATAAACATTGTAACCTAGGGCTCTGTGTGAACCTAGTTGAAATCTCACTGGACTCAAAGTGACGTTCTCAGTGTCTTCCCCTCCATCCTTCTAAGCACACCTATCTCTTGTGAGATGACTGTGCCCTATACACGTTTTTTCTGACAGCAGAAACTGGTTTTTAGTAAAAGGCCAAATAATAATTTGTTTGTTCCCTCCAAACCTCACATTGAAATTTAATTAATCCTCTTGTAGGAAGACGAGGCCCAGCAGAGAGAAAGAGCACCCAAACACCATGTTTATAAGAGGAAGGGCTTTATTCACCAGACGGGAGCTTACGGCATGGATTTCCAAATGGCCACGCTCACCACTGGCTTGGTCTTTCCATTTTTATCAACAGTCAAAAAATTCCAACCCATAGGTACTCTTCTCATTGGCCAGTTTGAATCAAGCGGGAAATGCTATTCTATCCCCTACAAAACTACAGGATTTCACAGAACTTGGAAATTTCCAAGTTTCAGGAAGTTAAGTTTACAAATTCCCAAGAGCTGAGTCACCATGGAGAGGACCCTGCAGGTGCATCCTTGTGGTCTCCTTGAGGAGACCTGTTCTCCCAGACCTCACCCTTCTCGGGTATCCTCTCTCACTCTGTGTGGTGGGGTTGGGAGATAGGGCCTCGTGGGAGGTGTTTGGGTTATGAGGGTGGATCCCTGATGAGTAGCCTGGTACCGTTCTTGCAGTAGCGTGTGGGTTCTTGCTCTATTAATTCCCTCAAGAGCTGTTTTAAAATATAGCCTGGCAGCCCCCTCCCCTTGCTTCCTCTCTTTCCACATGATCTCTGCACATGCCAACTCCCTTTTGCCCTCCACCATGAGTAGAAGCAGCCTGAGGCCCTCACGTAAAGTGGACTGCTGGCACCTGGCATCTTGTTCAGCCTGCAGAACCATGAGGCAAATCAACCTTTTTCTTTTCTTCTTCTTTTTTTTTTTTTTGGTTGCACCTGTCATTGTTTGGCCGCCGGGCTGGATTTGAACCCACCAGCTCAGGTGTAAGTGGCTGGCGCCTTAGCCCGTTGAGCCACAGGCACTGAGCCTCAACCTCTTTTCTTTATAAATTATCTAGCCTCTTTTTTTAACTGATTTTTTTTTTTTTTGAAAAAAAAAGCCTCAAGCTGACACCCGGGGTAGAGTGAAGTGGCATCACAGCTCACAGCAACCTCCAATTCCTGGGCTCAAGCGAGTCTCCTGCCTCAGCCTCCCAAGTAGCTGGGACTATAGGTGCCCACCACAACGCCCGGCATTTTTTGGTTGCAGTCACCATTGTTGTTGCGGGCGGGGACTGGAATCGAACCCGCCAGCTCAGGTGTACATGGCTGGCGCCTTAGCCCGTGGAGCCACAGGCGCCGAGCCTCAACCTCTTTTCTTTATAAATTATCTAGCCTCAGGTATTCCTTTTTAGCAATACAAAATGGACTAAGATGGGCTCACAGGCTAGAGTCTGCCAAACATTGATCCAGATATTTCCACCTGAGTCTTGGAAGGGGCCATAGTCAGAGGCCAAAGATGCCAACCCACCCACAAGATTGTCCCAGTCCCCTCCCTGCCCAACTCCCAGCCTCAGTCCTTGCAGCAGGTGCCAATTATTTCTGGAGAAACTGTTTGGTTTAGTCAGGGTTCTCAGAGAACCCTGAGATTAATTATTTTATGGAATCAGCTCACATAGTTTGTAGGGCTGAAAAATCCAAAATTTTTAGGACAGGCTGGCAGGCTGGCAACCCAGGGGAGAAACGATGTTATGGTCTTGAATCCGAATTCCATAGGCAGGAAACTCAGGCAGGGTTTCTATGATGTTGCAGTTTTGAGGCCAACTTCCTTCTTCTTTGGGAAATCTCAACCTTTGATTTTAAACCCTTCGGGTGATTGGATAAGGCCCATCTACATTATGGAGTATAATGTGCTTTATTCAAAGTCTACTGATTTAAATGTTAATCATGTTGAAGAAATAACTTCATTGGGTGCCACCTGTGGCTCAGTGAGTAGGGTGCTGGCCCCATATACCAAGGGTGGCGGGTTCAAACCCGGCCCTGGTCAAACTGCAACAAAAAAATAGCCGGGCGTGTGGCAGGCACCTGTAGTCTCAGCTACTTGGGAGGCTGAGGCAAGAGAATCACCTAAGCCCAAGAGTTGTAGGTTGCTGTGAGCTGTGATGCCACAACACTCTACTGAGGGCGACAGAGTATGACTCTGGCTCTAAGAAAAACAATAATAATAACTTCACAGTAACACCTAGACTGGTGTTTGACCAAACAATGGGCACTTTCACCTAGCCCACTTGTCACATAAACTTAGCCACAGTGTAGCTTTTGTGTCTGTGCCTCAAAATTCGAGGCCTGGGGCAGCTCCTTGGCTCAATGGAGTAGGGCGCCAGCCCCATATGCCAGAGGTGGTGGGTTCAAACCCAGCCCGGCCAATAACTGCAAAAAAAAAAAAAAAAAAAACACTCGAGGCTGAGAGAGGAATGAAAAGTTTGTGCTTTCCCTTCCATCTGAGACCTATACCTCCCTGCACTTCCTTCCTTTTTTTTTTTTTGGTCCCAGGGCTGGCATCATTCCAGGATGACTTACAGTGAAATTTCCACTTCTTTTTAGGGGAAACACAGCTCCCACCCACACTGATAAGAGATGTTTCCTTACTGCTGAGTCAGGATGGTGGGAGTTGAAGTCTGGGTTTAGCTCTGCCCATAATCTGCTGCGGAGCCCTGGATGAGTATTCAGCAGCCCCAGGCTCCTTCTGACTACTGGACCCAAAACACAGAAGAATCTTGCACAGTGTTAAACAGATACCTGTTAGGTGGCCTTGGCTTTAGGAAGCGTTATTGGATCAAAAAATAGCTTTATTTTTCTAGGCCAGCCCTCCCCAGCCACCTTGCCCCCTACTTGGTGCCACAGTACACATGTTTCTGCCCAAAGAGCAGCATTGGAGTGTTCACATGCTGGACCCAGAGCTGAAATTTAGTGTCCTTGCCAAATAAGAATTTATCACTGACAAGTGCCTCTCACATGCCAGACACCATATGGAACCCTCAAAATAGCCTGTAAGACAAATGCCATTATCCCAATGTTGCCATTCATAGTGGTGCCCCCGGGCGGCGCCTGTGGCTCAAGGAGTAGGGCGCCAGCCCCATATACCAGCGGTGGCTTGAGCAAACCCGGCCTGGCCAAAACTGTAAAAAAAAAAAAACAACAGCAAACATAGTGGTGCCCCAGGGGCCAGCATGGAGCTTTCTGGGATGGGAAATACCCACTCAGAGGTGGAGGCCGTCAGAACAACAACGGGCATTTCCAAACAGCACTGACTCATCTCACACACCTGCCCAGGTAGAGGGGACCTCACAGGCTTCCCTGAGAGTTATGGATAGAACTGGTTTTACTTGTCTGCAATTAAAGGGACCACTTCATGCTCCCATAGAAAAAAGAACAATCAGAGAAAAGGCGAACCCAACCTTACCCCTTCTGAGAGCCCAGAAACTGCTTGCAGCTGTAAAAGATTACCTTTTCCAGACTCTACTTATTTTAAAACAGCAAACAAACATTCACATTTGACAACGCTTTGAATATGTTCAGATGTGCTGGTACCCGAGATATATCTTCTTCAGGGCTTCAGCCTTTCCTCACGTCACCTATTCTCAAGCCCCTGCCCCACCCACCTTGCTAGCTCCCCTTTAACTTGCTCTGTCCTGCGATTCTCACCTGTGTCTGTACGTGGGAACCACCCAAGGAGCTTTGGCAAACATGGGTGCCTGAGAGTTTGAGGATATTTGCATGGTCTCCACATATTTCCTTCAAGATTTTGTCAAGTGTTTTGTTTTGTTTTGTTTTTTGAGACAGAGTCTCACTCAGAGACTGGTGTTGAGTTCCCTGTGATTATGTAAGATGTTGGCATAAGGAGAAATTGGGTGTAGGTCGTATGAAAATTCTCTGTACTATTTCTGCACTTCTTCTGTAAGGCAAAAAAAATATTCAAGTTAAGAAAACGAATTCATGGAAATGAAAATTGAAACCACAATGAGATATCACCTTACCCCTACCGGAATGGCATTATTAAAAAGTAAAAAAAGCAATAGATGCTGGTGTGGGTGCAAAGAGAAAGCAAAGCTTATACGCTGTTGTGGGACTGCCAATTAGTACAAACCTCTATGGAAAGCAGGATGGAGATTCCTCAGAGAAATAAATATAGACCTACCATTTGACCAGCAATCCTTCTACTGGGTATCTACCCAAAGGAAAAGAAGTCATTTTATCAAAAGAAACACCTTTACTCAAATGTTTTTTGTTTGTTTGTTTGTTTGTTTTGTTGTAGAGACAGAGTCTCACTTTATCGCCCTCAGTAGAGTGCTATGGCATCACAGCTCACAGCAACCTCCAACTCCTGGGCTTAGGCGATTCTCTTGCCTCAGCTTCCTGAGTAGCTGGGACTACAGGTGCCTGCCACAACACCCGGCTATCTTTTTGTTCCAGTTTGGTCAGGGCCGGGTTTGAACCTGCCACCCTTGGTATATGGGGCCGGTACCTTACCCACTGAGCCACAGGTGCCGCCCTAAATGTTTATTACAGTACAATTCACAATTGCAAAAATGTGAAATCAGCCTAAGTGCCCATCATTTCATGAGTGGATTAGGAAAATGTGGTGTGTATATATTTACAAACCAAGGAGCACTACTCAGTTATAAGAAGAAATGAAATAATGCCTTCTGCAGCAACTTGGATGGAATGGGAGATCATAATCCTAAAAGAAGTATTTCAGGAAAGGAAAACACAAACAGCACATGTCCTGTCTGATAGAGAGCTAATTGATAGGCACACGTGGACACAAAGAGATGTAAAGGTCATTGGAAACCAAGAAGGTGGGAGGAAGGAGAGAAAGGGGTAAACACCTACTTACTGGGTACAGTGAGCACAGTCCAGGTTATGGACACACTAAAAGTCCCAGCTTAAGCATTATAAAAGCTGTCCCGGTAGCAAAAACATTTCTATGCTCTTAATATTTTGAAATAATAATAAAAGAAATGAATGCCTGAGCACCTCTAGCCCAGTCATGCCTACAGACTACTGTAGCCCTGGCAAACATCTTGGATGCAACCTTATGAGAAATCTTAAACCTGAACCATCTAGCTAAGCCACTCCTGAATTCCTGACCCAAAGAAACTGTGAAATAACCGATGTTTATTAGTGTTTTAAGCCAAACAAACAAACACAAAAGTGATGCTGTGAGTCCCTCTCCCTGAGATTCTGATTGGTCTGGGATGTGACGTAAGCATCAAGAGGGTTTTTTGGTTTTGTTTTGAGACAGAGTCTCACTATGTCACCCTCAGTAGAGTGCCTTGGCGTCACAGCTCACAGCAACCTCAAACTCTTGGGCTTAAGTGATTCTCTTGCCTCAGCTTCCAAGTAGCTGGGACTACAGGCACCTACCACAATGCCCGGCTATTTTTTGTTGCAGTTGTTTAGCTGGCCTGGGTCAGGTTCAAACCCTTCATGTTTGGTGTACGTGGCTGGCGCCATAACCACTGTGCAACAGGCTCCAAGCCGAGCATCAAGAGTTTTGAAAGCAGCTCAGCAGCTCAACTCAGTGAATAGGGCGCCAGCTACATATGTCAAGGCTGGCAAGTTCAAGCCCGGCCTAGGCCTGCTAAAACAATGACAACTGCAACAAAAAAATAGCTGGGCGTTGTGGTGGGCGCCTATAGTCCCAACTACTCAGGAGGCTAAGACAAGAGAATCGCTTAAGCCTAAGAGTTTGAGGTTGCCGTGGAGCTATGATGCCACGGCACTCTACTGAGGGTGAAATAATAATACTGTCTCAAAAAAAAAAAAAAAGAAAAAAGACTCTGCACCTGTGGCTCAATGGGCTAAGGCACCAGCCATACACACCTGAGCTGGTGAGTTCGAATCCAGCCCGGGCCCGCCAAACAACAATGACGGCTGTAACCAAAAAATGGCTGGGCGTTGTGGCGGGTGCCTATGGTCCCAGCTACTTTGGAGGCAGAGGCAGGAGACTCGCTTAAGCCCAGGAATTGGAAGTTGCTGTTAGCTGTGATGTCACAGCACTCTATCCAGGGTGACAGCTTGAGGCTCTGTCTCAAAAAAAAAAAAAAAAAAGAGTTTTGAAAGTTTTCAAGAAATTCTAAGTGCAACCAGAGTTAAGAACCACTGTTCTAGTTCATCTCTTATCTACTGCAGAGTGTTACTTCCAGAACTGAACTATAGACCATATGTGTCCTGACAGGCACAAAACAGGACTTTCAGAAAAAAAAAATATATATAGGACTTTCACCTCCTTCCTTCTGAACACTAGACCTTCATTAATGCAGCCTGGAATCCATTAACTTTCTTCAAAGTCACAGATTATTAACCCACCCAGCGCTGCTTTTTTTCTAAAACTCCCAAGTCTTTTCTCATGTGCTGCCCTGCTGTTCCTCTCTCTTCTGGGCTTGACTTGGCTTTGTGGCTGGAAGCCCAGATATTTTATCTCCTTAGATTGGGCCCTTTGCTCTGGCCTATCAGGAACCTGAATGTCTCCTACCATGTTCTCTTCTCTCCCACCCCCAGATTTGGACACCCACGATTGAAAATCAGGGCTTTTCCATCTTTGAGACACCAGTAGCAGAATGGAACAGGAGGCTGGAGCCCTACTGTCCACCTTTGTCAGCGTCTGTCTAGTTGCCTCTTTTAGAGCACTGGGGTTATGGTCCCCCAGTACAAAGCTGGCCAGTCAGGGAGGTTACCCTGAATTGTGCAGGATTAGAAGAGCCAGAGGTGAAGTAGGAGTCGGGGCCTTAGAAAGCACCAAAGGTCAACCCAGATAGCTGCATATTGTCACTGAGTTCAAAGGACAGAGCTAGCAATGAAAGGAAAGACAAGAGGCCAGATGGCAGGTAGATACTGAAATAAAGAGGAAAACAAGAACCTTGGTGGAACTAGAAAATAACCCCACCTTGCCAGGGGAGCAGCTCTGTAGGAGCATGGACTCCAGATGCATGTTGGCAGTGAAAACAGTGGCATGAAGGTGCATCTTAGAGGGGTACAGGCGAACCTAACTAAATGCAGAATACAAATGTCTTCATATAATAACTGAGAAAATGCCAGGAAGACTATGTTAATCAGTTTGATGAAAATACTTCAGATTGGCAGAATACAAATGTCTTCATACAATAACTAAGAAAATGCCATGAGGGCTATGTTGAGCAGTTTGATGAAAACATCTCAGATTGTATATGAAACCAGCACATTGTGCCCCTTGATTGCACTAGTATACGCAGCTATGATTTAATAAAAAAAAAAAAAAAAGGCTTAGGGAGGCAATGAGAAAACACACCCAATTGACCCCAATTGACTCCTGACTCCATAGAGGGTCAGATTATTTTAAAAGACAAATTTATCACTCAAGCGGCTCCAGATATTCAAAGAAAACTCCAGAAATTGGCTCTAGGCCCAGACCATAACTGGGAGAATCTTCTTAAAATGGCCACTATGGTCTTTTATAACTGAGACCTGGAGAGAAAGGAGGAAAAAGAGAGAAAGGAACAGAAAAGAATGACAGCTCTAGTAATGGCACTCCAATAAATGAGCAACTTTCAGGGGCAGAGGGAAACCAGAGGAGCTAAAAACAAGTGCTTCCAATGTGGTCTTTCAGAAAAGACTGCCCCCAGCAGCACCACTGGCTGGGCAAGCCACCTAGCCCCTGTCCAGAATGCAAGGGTGACCACTGGAGGGTGGCCTGTCCCCAGAGG
>CAUYRH010067714.1:0-13535 GCA_963574655.1 Perodicticus potto
CCCCCCAAAAGAGAATGGCCTTTCTTCTCTACTTCACTTGCACAGGGCAGGTGTGTCTCACCTCCCCCCATTCCGCTTTCACTCCAGCCACTGCTGCCGAGAGCCAGCGTGTGGTCACACAGGTGGTCTTTGCCTCATCTTCACCTGCCCTGTGAATAGGCGTCTTTCTGTCTCAGGTTCTCAGAGGCCATGAATGGGAAGCGCCCACATCTAACACGCACAGATTTCAAATGTAGGACTTACTGCCCAGTGGGCCTTATCAATGGGAAACAAAAAGCTGGTTGTGGGAAAATGCTCTCCTTTTCTGCCCCCCAACTGGATGTTCTACCTGCCTGAGGGGGTCTCAGAGGGCCCATGCCCCAGGTGCCCTTTGAAGGGACCAGCTCACAAACGTATCTTGTATCTGCTTTCTCCCCTTTCTTGATGCACTCTTCCCAGACCTCTGCTCCTCATCCTCTTAAAAACAAGACAAAACAACCACAGTAAAACCTCCCCAGGCACATTCTTTGTCTCAGGTTGTGCTCTCTGGAGGAACGCAGGTGTAACAAGTTGGTACCAGAAGAGTCACTAGAAAGCAGCCCTTTGCAATGGGGTTCCGAAACCTGATCTCTCCCTCGTCAGTCAGATACAACCTGGCCCCTGTTACTGGTGGGAAATGGGGCAGTGACCGCTCTGGCTTGCAGAAGCTTCATTATGACTAAGACTCTCCTCCCTGGTAGGGACTGAGCTGAGGTCTGTGTAGAGGCTTACTTTTGGCTTACCTAAAGCAGGAGTGCTGTGTGATGGGTCTGGGGCCAGCAGTCATTATAAAGCTTCTGGAGTTGGTTGACTTCTGTCACTACTGTCAACAGCTTTACAAGACTTGAAATAAAAGACCCAAGTGAGTCAGCTGTCAACTGAGAAAGCCTCTGTGGGAGCATGTCTGGAGACCGCCATCTCTCTTAGCTGCAGGACAAACTGTGCTGAAAATTAGGACCAGGATTTAATTGTAAGGAGAACAGAGAAAGAAGACTGAATGCACAGTGAAAACCTGGGAGGGTGGGACCCTGAGGCCAAGGATGGGGAGATTCACTGGATAGCCTGAGAAGACGGAAGCTTGGATTCCCCTGAATCTTTCAGGTTAGCAGAAGCAGCTCATTCCCTCGACAGAGAAGAGCACTTCGCCTGGAGGTCTGCACAAAGCTCACCTTACCACTCATCTCTCTATCCCCTGTTTGCTCCCAGACTAGAAACGAGGGTCAGGTGACAGCCCACCCACTCCTGGCTTTGGAAGAAACCAGTGCAGTCATCCAAAGAATAGCTAGACTTGGCAATCCGTACTGAGGGAATGTTGCTGCTGCT
Source organism: Perodicticus potto (assembly GCA_963574655.1). Lineage (NCBI taxonomy): Eukaryota > Metazoa > Chordata > Mammalia > Primates > Lorisidae > Perodicticus > Perodicticus potto. The sequence goes on from CAUYRH010067714.1 coordinate 1,342, forward strand.
GCTGCTGCTGCTGCTGCTGGTGGTGAAACAGAATATATAGCTGATTAGGGGAGAATTTATTAATAAAAGAACACTTTCCCACAGCTTAAGGTGAATGTTCCAGGGAGGTCACATGGAGCCAGTTCTACCACACTGCTGAGGGGACCCCTTGGAGCTTGCACGTGATGATACTTCATTGCCAACACTGCTTTGCGGGGGCTATTCTGTGAGCAGTCAAAAGGCCAGGAGGTGGGAATGTTAGAAAGATTTATTATGTCAACCCCCAAATCCATCCCTTCATTAAACACTCTCTCCTGCCTCACTCCCTTTACTAACACAGTAAGAAATGTGCTGGTGAAGAAAGTACCAGACTCTTTGAGAGGTTTAGTGGAAGGTGTCCTGTGAGACTGGGGCTGGCAGGAAGAGAAGCTTCAGTGGAGTGAGCTTCCGAGTATCTGTGAAGTATGAGCACCCCAGAGCTGTAAAGGCTAGATGGTGGCATTTAACTGATAGGGCAAGGCAGAAATAATTAAAATTGTGGGTAGTAAACCTGGGATGGCAGAGGAGCCAGTGTACCCTGACTTGCAGGGGTTTATGACGGTGGCCATGATAATCTAGCAACAAGATAGGAAAGTTGTCAAGGATGTTACTTTACTTGCAAGCCTGGGAAAAAACAATTGATCAAGAAAAAAGTCGATAGCTGGTGATTAGAAAGCTGATGCCAGCTGCTATTATCCAAGTGACAATGACTCAGTTTCCAGAACAAAGCCAGACATTTCTATTGGTTTGTCCTCTCCAGGGGGGGGATCTCTGCAAATCATCACAAGCATGGAGAGTATATGTGGTCCTACAGGAGCCATCTGTCAGGGTAACTGTCCACTTGCAATGGCCAGAACCCTCACGAGCCAGGAGTGTAGTCTGAATTGACACTGATAAACAGGGGACCTAAAACATTAACATGATTCCTTGTTTGGTATGGTGACTCATGGACACCAGATGACAAGTGGAGTCCTGAGCCACGTATGTTTCACAGAGGGCTCAAGGGGTTTACAGACCCATGCTTTGGGTATTTTCCTAGTCTTCAAGTACATAATTTGTATGGATACAGAGATTACTTACATTGGTTTTCTAGTCTATGTGGTCAAATCCTTTATGAAAGGAAAGGCCAAGTGAAAACTGTATTCCAAGTGGGGCTGAAGCTGTTAGTCCACTGTTAAGAAGTTAAAGGGTGCAGGTGTGGTGATTCCCACTTTATCTCATCAGCACATCAATGGAAATTATCTGGGATGTTATAACCTTCGCCGGGTAATAGCCCTCATTATCATTGCTATGCTACATGCCATTTATTTACTAAAACAAAGACAGAATCTGACACTTGGTATTTTACACTCAATCTAGAGAATATAGTAGAAACTCTGTCAGTTGACCACTCAAGGGACTGTAACAAACAGGACATTATACAGAGGTGGTCAACATAAGAAACTAGGTTTACCGTTCCAATATGTACATGAGGTGCATGCCCAGTCTATGAAAATTAGGTCAACTTAAGAAGATGATCAGTGTAGGGAGGTGGTCAGCTATGGAGGTTCCACTGTATGCTCTTTTCATTCTTTATCATCAAGAAAGACCAAAAGCAGCTGACTTTCATAGAGCAAGGACAATAATACACATACTGCTTACCCTGTGTTAATTCACCTATTTTGTGTGAAAACGTAGTCCACAGGGATCTCATTCATTTTGACCTTCCACAGACCATCACAGATTTCCATTCTATCAATGACACTGTGCTAATCAGATCTGTTGAGCATTAAAGTGTCAAGAACTCTGGATGCATTGGTATAATATATGCTGCCAAAAGATGGAAGATACAACCTATGAAAATTCAGGGTTCTGCCACATTAGTAAAATACTATGGATTCAGTGATCTGGGGCATAAGGGGCTAAATTAGTGAACCCTGTGGCCGCTCCTACCATTAAGAAAGAGGCACTGAGCTTGATGCCATTGTGGCATTTGGAGGCAGCATATACTGCATTGGAAAACAACAGCTCTTGTCTGTCATAAATAGATAAGTCATAAGGCTACAAGTTTGGGTGAGGCCGAGATGAAAGGTAAGCTCTGCAGCAGTCAGAAGCTACAGTGAGCGACATCCTGCTGCTAAGGCCATATATCCCAGCAGATTCTGTAGCACTGGAGGGACCCACAGATCCCAGTAGAAGATGATTTTTAAGCATTCTGAAACAAGGCCATGGATGCTGTGGCAGAGGACTATTTGCCATTTGAAAACCACCTCCTGGCGTGTTATTGTACCTTAGTAGAGACCAAACCACCATGGGACATAAAGTGACTATCAGAATTCAATTGCCCATCATTATCTAGGAATTATGAGATACACTTGAGTCATAAGGTTGGGCAGGCACAACAACAATTTATTGAATGACAGAAATGATACATTTAGAATTGGATCTGAACAAGGCCAGATGGCACAAATAAGAAACATAAACTGATGGTCTGGACTCCATTTTAGGTGCCTCTGCCTGAATTCAGGACATGGTGGGTATTCCATTTAATCAACTGGCAAAGAAAAAGAACATATCATATTTAATATTATTTAATATATTAATATTAAACATCATAGTAATCATATACATTATACAATTGTGTTATATATTTACACACTCATATGTAAATATAATGTATATTTATAATATAAATTTAGCTGATATATAATTATACTACTTAATATGCTTTTGTACATGAACATGGATTGTTGTTGCACTATAGTCCCATGCTTGCTTATTGCTGTGGCTTGTGTACAGGTTGTCTGGCCCTGCCAAGTCTTATGTGCAGATATGATCCCTAGTGTTGGAGGTGAGACCTGGTAGGAGGTATTTGGATTAGGGGGACAGATTCTTCATGAATGGCTTGGGGTCATTCTCAAGGGAGTGAGCGAGTTCACACTTTTAGTTTTCATGAGAACTGGTTGTTGAAAAGAGCCTGGTGTCTACGGCCATACCACCCTGAACGCACCCAATCTCGTCTGATCTCGGAAAAGAGCCTGGCACCTCTCATCCTCTCTTGCCATGTGATCTCTGCACCTGTGCCCATTCACGTCTGCCATGAGTGGAACCAGCCTGTGGTCCTTCCCAGGTGCAGATGCCAATGCGGTGCTTCTTGTGCACCTTGTAGAATCATGAGCCAAATAAACATCTTTTCTTTATAAAGCACCCAGTCTCAGGAATTCCTTTATAACAACACAAACAGAATAATACAAATATCCCTGAAGGACAAAGGTAAAGAGGCTACTTCCAGTGGGTAGAGTTGTGAGCAGCGCACTCGTAGCTATGTTTGTACTCGGACAAAAGTTGATGGCTAATCTGAAAGGTCAGAGACATAAAAGGGTAAGACTGAAAGATAAGAGAAAGGAAGCTTAAGGCAGAGGTGGGTGCAAACCAGTTGGAATGGACACAGGCTGTGGCTAATCTTTATGTCTCCTTTTAATGTTCACCAAAAAGCATCATTCCTGCAGTGATTGTTTAGTGACCAGATGAATATAATGTCTCAGTGATGATGGAGGTTAGTCATTTTCTCTGTTGCACTACTTTGGTGCTTGTACAATGGACTAAAATTTTGGCCATTGGGGTGGGTTATGCATGCCTCTAAGATTGATCTAGTTATTACCATTGCTGAATACCTAATTTGCTAGCAGCAGTGTTTGGCTCTGAGCATTCATTATAGCGCAATCTATGAGAATACTTGCCAGCTATTTAATGACAAGTTGATTAAACTGATCTTCCACCCTAGGAATGATTGCTTTTTGTGTTTACTTGAAATATTACCTATTGTAAGCATGGTCTGTCTTCCCTATCTGGAGTGCCTTTGCTAGTACCACCATGCACCGGCTAAGATGCCTGATTTACTGATGTTGAATTACACACCACACTGCTTCACATCAAAGACTTTATGGCCAAGCAGGTGTGACAAAGAGTGCATGACCATGGATCCATTGGTCCTATCATAGATCATATTACCCTGAAGCAGCCACTCTAATATAATAAAGGACCCATTAAATTCTTCACGGAGGTGTCAGCTCAGGGGAAAATATCCTATGGGATTGGAATACTTGTTATCCAGGGTGCAGCTAGGTGTATTGAACAATTGGCCAGATTATGATGCTGTGACTCTCATAAACTACAATGCATGAGTCTAGGAGCCAAGTGGAAGTAGTTCTGGCTCTCTCATTATCACTCTCAATAACACACTTAAAATAGTTTTCTTCTTTTTCCTGAAACCTTAGGCCCTGCTGGATCAGGAGTCCTGGTTTCTAAGGAGGAAATTCTACTAAGAGTCATAATAAGAAATGCCATTGATTTTGAAATTGCAGCTAGCACCTGCCTTGTTGGCATATTTGTTTGTGTGATGAGTAGGCAACGAAAGGAGTTACCATTTTAGAAGAGATACTTTTCTGATTACCATGAAGAAATGAGGATATGGCTACTCACTAGTGAAGGAAAGTCATTAGTACGGTTCCTCTTGGTGCTTCTGTCCTCAGGATAGCTGGAAATGGGCATCTTCAGCAGGTATAGGTCAGAAACAGCAAAGGAAATAAGGCCTTTAACCCCTAGCACAAAAATATCTGGGTCATCCCATTTAGTAAGTATTATAGGCTTGCTGAAGTGGTGGCCAAAATGAAGAAGGTCTAAAAGAATGTTAGAGAGATGAGTATCCATCGCACCCTCAAGACAGGTGAGATAGCAGAGATTTTAGCTTAGTCATCAGTTCACTAATAGGTGTTATATAGCGATTGCCATCAGCTGCCTACCCCCTGAAAAGCTCTGAGGCAGATTGAACTTAATAGTGAACTTGAACAAATCATAGTAATGCAAGTAGTGAACTCTGCTGGGCATGCTATGTGCCCCACTTCACTTATTCTCAATTCATCCTTTGTCTGATTTGCCAAAGTGTAAAATGTAGCACCTCAACTCAAGTGTGATACATGGTTCTTGCTTTTGGATCATGAGCATCTTTGAAGCTGCAGCATAAGAATGATGCATGTATATCCTGGAAGTATGGGAGCATTAACACCCCATGGGGCAGTTCTTGACCAATGTAGAAGTGGACCAGTGAATTAATGCCTTTACCTTCTGACTCTTAGATGAATAGCCTGGAAGTTCATGAGCCCCAGTTTCTCTTAGCAGTGACTGGCTTAATAATTCATCCTCGTATAAACTTTCTTCTGTATTGGATAGCTTTTGCTTTATGACAAACCATTCCACATCTTAGTCATTTAAGTGAGCAATCATTTATTTGGCTCATAAATCTGTGGGTAAGATGGGCAATTCTGCTCATCTGTACAAGACTTGGCTGATCTCAGAAGAGCAAAAGTAGCCTCTCCAAGACTGTTCTATTCTTCCATTCCCCAAATTACAGTTTTAAACATAACGGTTCACAGTAAAGACTATAATAACCCTTATTTTAAATAATAATTAGCACAACTCAGTGTCAATTTATTGTAACATTTCCGATTCAAAAGTGAATTTCCAAACTATTCAACATGGGAGCTAAATTTACAAACTAGATGGAACGGGAGACCGAGGCGAAGACCAGCTGGGTTACGTTTGCCCCAGCCTGACAGACTCCATCTTATTCTCACTCTATGTGCTTTCAGTACCAGCCACCAGCAATTTTTACCTGGATTGCCACAGCTTCCTAACTGATCTCCGCTTTCACCCTCACTCCTATTCAGCCTGTTCTTACCCCAGAAGTCAGAGGGGTGCTGGTAAGACACTAAGTCAGATCACATAAATCGCTGGCTCACAATCCTGCCAAACTTCCCAGTTTTCTCAGGGTAAAAACGAACACACAGTAGTTTTTAAGGTCTGACGTGATCTGGCCCCAATTTACTCTGCTCCCCTGCTTCCCCCTCTCTGGCCTCTTCACTGTTTCTCAAGTGCTCTAGACATGCTCGTGTCTTGAGATCTCGCTACTCAGTCCTGCTGGAGTGCTATTCCCTGGGTGTCCACCCAGCGCAGCCTGCACATTTCCACCTCTAAGGCGACCCCTGCGTTGTAGTGTAGACACGCAGCATAGCACACTGGCACTCAGTCGGCTGCAAGTTGGGGAAACAGGGACAGAGAAGTTGAATGACTTCCCTGGCGTCTCACATCAGAGAGGAGGCTAGCAGAAGACACCCTGTTTCACAGTCTCTGCTCCAAGTGATGCTTCTTAGAATAATTGTGTTTAGAGAAAGAGGGCTTGGCAAAGCATCAGCCGGAGAACGTTGTCATCCATGTTCCCAGGCATAACATGCTTCTATTCTGTTAGATTTGTGATGTGCAGAATGATGGATGTGTATTTAATCCCTCACTGTGTGAGACATGGAACTGGCCCCCCACATCAACCTCTGCAAACACTGGAGCTCAGCAGTTGCAGGCCCCACGTGAAATGACGGGGGAAAGAAGCCAATTCCAGCCTTGTGTTTTGTAAGTGTCTCATATTCAATATTCCCTGGCAGGTGCAGAGAATGACTCATTCCCCCTACTCCTCTGAAAATGTCCCTTTCATGTTTCATAAACAACAGCTTTGCTGTGCCATTGTCTCTGTTAGTTATTTTCATAATTCATAATTATCTTAGTTCTTAAAATGTAGACGTACATTTAAAAGCATGATCCAATCGTGCTTGATTGCTGCCACATTGTGTTCAAAGTAATTACCATTCATTTGGCTTTTGAGGCTGTTGAATGAATTTTCCACATGAGATTCCTTAATTTGTACATATTTTATTGCCATAAAATAGGTATTGGCAAGCTGCCTAAACTGTAGCGAAGGCCTTTAATTCCTATCACTATGTGATAAAACAAATTGAGTGCAAACTGAGAGGCTTAAGATAGAACACTTGAAACGGATTCGACTCCTTTTTCTAAACCAAGTTTCCCCAGGTGTGAGACACAGGTAAGATTAAGGTAGCTTAGTTCAGGCTGAGAGCTCAGAATTGTTTTAGCATTTGTATAAAAATGATAATGTCCCTCCACAATGGCAAACCTCTCTCTTCTCATGATCTATTACTCCTCTGAGAAAGGAAGTTTGTAGAGAGAATGTTATTAACATTTTTTCATGCATAGGAAGAGAAATTGAGTACTCCTGAAACAAGGCCAGGGAATTCTGGGTCAGGTGTTCTAAGATGTGGGTCCAGCATGAGAGAGATTGAGAGAGAGAGACTCTGCCAAGCTGTGTGGCCTTTGGAAGGCCTTCTGCTTTTCTGAACCCCATTTGTTCAATTCTTAAATTAAGGGGTTGGGAGAAGTAATTCCTAAATTTTAATTATAATTTTTTTCTGAGGTTATCAATATCTTAGATTTATGCAGGATCTTTTTACTATGACTTTCTAGTCTAAGGTTTTAACAATCACATCTATGCTGTTTCTTATGCCCACGTTGTAAAAACTGTAAATGAGAAGACAGATTTACTCGTACCTTGTAGAAAGGACTAAAGTGCTAAGAAGATGACCTTCAAGGTCTTTCCCAATCCAGAAATTCTTTAATTCTGCGTGGACAATGGACGTTCCTAACTTCTTCAGTTGGATTTCCTACCATACTCCAACACAAAAATCTCTCCCCCAGGCCTCCAGGGATGTACGCACAGGCTCGCGCATTTATTATCCTTGAAAGTGCCTCCCAACTTTTCTCTGCTTTCCAAGAGCGTACTTTTCATCCAGATTTAGAGTAATTGGCATAACTGCCATGGAGTCATTTCCAGCATCCCCACCCACAGTGACCACCGTCTTTGGCCACTTTCACATTGAGCTCCACAGTATTTTATATAGTTTTCTGATGTTTAATGGAGAGCTCAGCAGTTGCAAAGGCCTGAGGTGGGAGGAGGTGGATGTATTGGTGGAAACTAGAAGACAGCTGGGGGTGGTGGTGGTGAAGAAAGTAGGTGGGGCAGAAAAACAAATAAACAAATGAATCTCTCAGATTCTCTGCTTTAAAATAGGTTTTCTCTTCTTCGTACAATGCATTGTGTATTCTTTAAGAAAAGAGTTGTTGTCATCTTCCTCCTTTCATGGTTTCACCATAGTGAGAAGCATTGTGGCTGGTAGTTAATAGACAGTCATTGATTGATAGATCTAATATAAATCTTTCACTCATTTATTCATCAAATATTGAATCAGAATGTTTCTTCGCTCCTTCTGGATCTTACACATTAACTATTCTGGTCTCTTCCCTTGAAAGCACCCATTTTTCTCCGATACTCTCTCCCCCCAAATTTCATCAGAGTAGACACACAATTCCTCTGCCAGATTATTTCTGAAGGAAGCGCATGGCTCTGTTTGATGTTTCTTTTGGGTTTTCACTGTCAGTAGTAAATAAGAAATAGATTAAAAAAATTCAAAGTAATCTCAAAATTAATTTGTAAAAAACATAAGATTTCCCAGATGTAGTTGTCCCTGATATTCATGCAAACATGAAAGGAACAGTTTCCTCCCTTTTTAGTGAATCGTTCGGGTTTCTCAGTTGTAGTCAGCAGCATCTACTCTGGCAATTGTGAGCAGAAAAGGGTTAAATGAAGGGTATTAAATAGCTTACAGACACATTTAGCAGTTGAAGCAATAAACTATGAGTGGAGCTTCTAGGAATAAGTCCTGGAACCGCCCCATAGAGCTGGCCTGCTAGGGAGGCTGCTGCCTACTGGGCTCCGTGCCCCACACTCTCTCTTCAGGGGGCAGTTGCCCATTTACTAAACCAGTGTTGCCACTTCCAGGCCCAGATGTATTATGCCAAGATCACACAGTTGTAGTAACAGTTGCTGCTGGCCACAAAGGACCAAATGTCTCCGCCCTCATGTTCCCCAAACATGCTAAATTTTCCATGCTCGGCCTCCTTGTGACAATGTCCACGTCCCTCCCTCTCATGTATCTCAGTAGCATCTGAATTTCACAGCCAAACCAGGAGAGACTCTGGGAAATACAGATTTTACTTTAGAGTCTTTAGAGTTTGAGAAAAGCCTTCTATGGGTCAGCGTGGGTGTAGGATGAGCCAATCTGAGTTACTAGCCATACTCAGTGATCTTTCTCTTGATGTTTTTAAGGCAATCAACGTTGTCCTAACTATCTTTATAGACCAAAGATCATTCTCCATGGTAGATTTGCCCAAAGATAATCTTTCTCTTTAATGCTCCTAACTGCAGTCCATTACACCCCCAGTAAAAAGCCAGATTCTCCCTCCATCTTTGCTTAGAGATATAATCACAAAAGTACATGCAAATCTTCCTAGAATTTGTTCGCAACTTTGTCTCATTAGCCTTCCTGGTGTTCTCCCATAGCTTGACATCTTTCTTTCCTATTTGGCCTTTGTCATGAATTTCTCTTTTGAACGTTTTGGTAAATGCCCATTGAAAGTCATAGCTCCTCTTACTCTTCCCTGTATAGTCATGCTAATTACATAGGTACATCTTCATTTCTTTCTCATAGGAGTTAATAGGATTTTGGTTATTCCTTCATTCTTTCTGCAACTATGTATATATTTTTGTGAGTCGCCTTGAACTGAAAAGTAGAGTCATTGTATATGTAGTAGAACCTTTATAGTTGACCATCTCCCTACACTAAGCACCTCCTTAAATTGGCCTGATTTTCATAGACCAGACATGCACCACATGTATGTATTGATACAGTAGGCCTAGTTCCTTACGTTGACCACCTCTGTATGTTGATCGGTTTGTTACAGTCCTCCGGGTGGTCAACTTACGGAGTTTTTACTGTGTTATTAATACATACTGGGGATATCCCAGTGAATAAGATAGAATTGTTCTCTCTCCTCATGGAGATGGCAATTTTAAATAAGTACTATGATCAATGCTGTGAAAGGAAGAGAATTACAGGGAATATAGGAATGGCTATTTAGGGGGCATCATTCAAGATGATGGTCTGAGGGTGAGAAGGGGCTGGCCATGTGGAGGTAGAGCTATGCCTGCCCAGTGGAGAGCTCAGCATTTGCAAAGGCCTGAGGTGGGAGGAAGTGGATGTATTGGTGGAAACTAGAAGACAGCTGGGGGGAGGAGGTGAAGAAAGTAGGTGGGGTAGAAAAACAAACAAATGAATCTCTCAGATTCTCTGCTTTCAAAGCATGTACATCAGGTATCTGAAGAGAAAAAGCCATTTGCTGCTAGATCTTGCCATCGAAGCAGCTTTGTTTTCTCCTTTTGGGGGTTGGACTTTAGTCAATTCCTGTAATAATTTTATTTCTCCCTTTGTTCATTTCTTTCATTATCTTCGATGTCTTGCCCTACTTGCTTCTGTGAATTTTCACTCTGGTATGTATTTCTCATTTGATTGTGTCTTTAAATAAGTCATTTCCTTCCTCTGATGTCTTTCAACCTGGAATTTTATTCCAATAAGCCTGTAATAGCCACAAGGCACTATTTACCTCTCTTAGTCTGTTTGGGCTGCTTTAAAAAAAAATCATAAACATGACAGCTTAAAAACTACAGACTGGTTGCTTTTGTGTGGTTCTGGAGGCTGAAAAATCCAAGATCAAGGTGCCAGCAAGACTCGGTGTCTGGTGAGGGCCCACTCCTCTTATATGATGCTTTCGTGGCTGTGTCTTGTCACACATGGTTGTGTCTGGTCATGGAGGAAGCAACAAGGCAGCTCTCTGGGGCCTCTTTCATAAGGTCATTAATCCCATATATGGAGGTTCCAGTCTCATGACCTAATGACCTCCCAAATGCTTCCCCTCTTACTACTGTCACCTGGGGATTAGGTTTCAACCTGTGAAGTTAGGCAGGCTCCAAGCAGTCAGACCGAAGCATCACCACTCAGCATTATAATCTTACATTCGCTTTACTCATTGTCATGCTTTAGATGTTGGTTTGTAGAAATGCAATGACTCAAGAGGCTTCTCCTTTCACGGCACATTCTCTCACAGCTGTGGCTTTCTGTAAAACAGTGCCTGTCAAACTTACTTCTGCTGACACATACAGGTCCACAAAGCAACTTTGGGTGCCTGAAGCATACACAGAATTCGATGACATGTCCTTCAATGTATGGACTGTGAAGAAGAAAACATGACCTCAGATTTTGTTTTGTGGTGATATTCATGACTACACAGCTAAACAGCAATTGATGAAATTAATCAAAGATGTAAAAATTATTTTAACAGTGAAGAAAATAGATACAGCTATTGTAAGTTTTAAAATAAGATAATTTATTTATTTTGAAACACAAGTTGTCATTTTTCTAGATATATATTACCTTGTTGAAAGTTTGATAGATTCTGTCAGAAAGAAACAAAAGTAGGCTGTATTTTGGCAATATTTTACTACTGAATGATGGACTCAAAGGATATTTAGCATCTAATTCATATATCAATTATTGCAGACTGTGTTGGCTTTACAAATGGCCGTCTTTGATTTGGCAATCTTTACTGTTCTGTCATTCCCAGTGGAAATGTTTGTGGCATTAATCTCACTTCTGTGCAATGTAGAGGTGAACGCTCCACTCAAACACTCTTCATCTATCCTCATACTTGTCCTTATTAAAATTTATCCCCAACTAGAGTGAACAAGAAAGGAAAATATGTACTTATGAAATCACAGCTTGCTGGCATGGTAATAATTTGTGATGGCCACAACTGAGATCTGGATACAGGGATTGTGATCACAAGAGGTGCAGGCAAAAACAACGGGTGAGGGGAGAAGGTGGGGAACAGGAAGTGAAAAAAACCCACCATGTCAGCTACAAGCCCCTTTCTTGCCCACTGTGGGTGTCAAAACAAATTCGAGGGCCTGGGAATACTGTCAGTATGAATCTTTTCTGATGTAGAAACAGTTCTTAAGGCTTAGTGCCCATAGCTCAGTGGTTAGGGTGCTGGCCACATACACTGAGGCTGGAGGTGTCGAACATGGCCCAGGCCTGCTAAACAACAATGACAACTATAACAAAAAAAATAGCAGGTCATCCGTAGTCCCAGTTACTTAGGAGGCTGAGGCAAGAGAATCGATTAAGCCCAAGAGTTTGAGGTTGCTGTGAGCTGTGATGCCATGGCAATCTACTGAGGGCGACATAGAAACACTCTGTCTCAAAAAAAAAAAAAAAATTAAAAAAATAATAAATAAATAAATAAACAAACAACTTTAAACCTCATTAGTTACGTACGCTCAGTAAGGATTTGCTTGTTAAATACCACATAAGCACTAATAGTTAAGACACACTGCAAGGAAT